>BQNB010013660.1:0-45392 GCA_026074375.1 Tanacetum coccineum
TTCACATCTCAACATAAAAATGAAAATTATATTTAATACTCGAGAATAAAATAACGATCTGAAATTGACGGATTGTCACAGGATTCCCTCAGAACTGTATCATAATGCAACTTATAAACGTAATAACTGGTAGATGGACATACAGGTTGAAATCGAATACATAGCTGAGAGGTAACTCCATATATGACTCGTATGCTGACAGCTTTATCCAATGAGGATGATGCAATGTGTTTGTTGTTTTATGAGGAGTCAAATCTAAAAATATAAAAAAGGATTAAAATTACAGAAAATTAAGACCTTACAACTCAAAAATTTGCATATCATAACCTCATATAATGTGGTCCAGCTATATGCATGTTTATCGTTATAATTAGCAGCAAAAGATACTTAATTAATTATGTACAAAAAACCTCTTAATCAATTATGTCCAAACAGCCACTTAATTAATTGTCTCAAAAGGTACTTGATTAGAACAACCCCATAATTAATTACTGCATATAAAAAGGTACTTAATTAAAACAGTCCCTTAATTTATTATGTCCAAACAGCCCCTTATATAATTTTGTCCAAACAACCCATTTTGGTCCAGACAGCCCCCGAAATACCCTTTGTCCAAGCAGCCCCTAATATAATTGTATGGCTAAATAACCATTGAAATACATTATGTCCAAACACCCTCTATTTAAGTCATCATATTTTCTCACTAAACCAATTTGTATCACCCCCGTACAAAAAGAACATATTTTGACCCATTTACCCTACATGTCCATTTTTCCATTTAAAATAACAATTATAGATAAAATAAGAGTTCATAAGTGACTAACTCTACCCGTTACCAATCATTTTCTAAATAATAGATATCATAACAAAACCAAACATCAAGTTGACATAAGCATAATATTACCTACTTGTGAGAGTTTCAACTTGACGACACATATTACAAAAAGTAGGCATCTATTTACGCAGATTGAGCAGCCTTAGTGAAGTAGGCACATAATCAAAAAGCTCTGAAATAGATTTGTACCTGGTAAAAAACAAAATTTATTAAATTATAAAATGTACAAAGTTGAACTATATTCTCCAAAGCATAATGTACTTACTAAAAGACTCATTTTTTTAGGAGTTAAGCAGATTCCTTATTGACCTTACTGTTCAAAGTCTCGTTTTTTTGGCGTCGCAGACACAAAGTGAGCATCAAGATGCTGACTTTCATAGGTATGTAATTTTTTGACTCGGGTGGAAGACATTGGACATGATTTATCAGGTGCGGGTAAATTGCTTTCAAGTGATGATTTTATGACGGTTTGTTCCTACTTTAACCCTTGATATGATCTTTGCCTCTATAAAATATGTACCCATTTGAAGATTTAGAAATCTAGTTCCATTACATGGTCCACCCCTTTGATCAATGTTCCTCATACACATGACCATGAATGTGGTTGATGATTATGCATATTGAAGTAACTCTAAGGCCTACAAGGGGGTCTAGTAAGCGCATTGAATCTCATTGTTTGCATTCAATATATGCCTTCTAGTTAGAGAATCTCTATGCTTTACAACAATTAATTTGTGTATACTGAAGCTTACCATAAGAATGAGGGGAGTCTTTGATTTTTCTTCTTTTCGAACCCTATTTGATGAAAAATCTTTCCGACATATCTACAAAACTACAATTGATCTTCGATCATATACATTTTCAGTTAGACAAGTAATTGTTAAGAATCCGCATTTTTCCCATTCACACTGTTAATAAATTATCCGCGAACACATGGTCGCTGTTCTGCCAGCTTTTTCCTTCGTACCTTCAAATGCAATCAACAAAAAAAATGTTATTTTTCTTACGAAAAAATAGGCAAGGCAGGGATATGGAAGATAGAACACATGGGTAATGCCTTCTTATTAAAGAATCACTTTTTCCTCTTCTGGCGAAACTTGTTGAGGGCAACTTCTCTCTACACTAATCGACCTTGATCAACCCTAATACCTCTTCCACTTCCATTTCCATTTCTAGATTTAACATTTTTTAAGCAACTCCATTATCACCGCATTCAGATATGGCTGTATAGTTGTTACCCTTTTGGCCACTGCTGCCATTCTCTCCATTACTTTCACTATCACTTCCAGACGCATTTTCACAATTAGCAGCATTTTCTTCAACATGTGCAGCGTAAACATTACATACCAAGTTTCCTGTAATTGCGGTCACCTAGACCTTTGATGCAAATATTGCATTTCCAGCAAGTAAGTTAGTCAAAAATAAGATTGACACCATATTAATAAGTATTTCACAAGAATTAATGAAAATGAAATGCATGTTGATTTTATTCCAACTTTTCTTGAATTTGATTCCTTAGGTTCCAAAAGACCTCGTTAAACCTTATTACCATATTCTACAGATAAACCACTAAGAAAGATTAACCGATCACCTTTACCCCCTGAAATGACCTACTGGTACTAAAACATAGGAATAACAAACATGAGTTGTTTCTTAATTTTTGGTATAACAATTTTGAGTTGATAAAGAGAAAGTTCGTTACAAACACCCTATGAAGCAAGTGAAATGTCTATCATATTGGTATATTGCATAACTCTTTCTATTATGTATGAATCACTTATCTGCCTCTCAAAGTACACATATAATTATATGAAGAATAGTTATAAAAATTGTGAGTATAAGAGTAAAAACTATACATTGTATTGATATAAATGGTCATTAGTATAGGTTGGTTCTACGCTGAAATGATTGGTCAAAAGAGAGATCATCTGGCCTTTGGTCCTGGCCATGCCTAGCCACTAGAACATAATTACAGCTATGGAGTTTTACAGGTACTAAACTAAATGGAATCACTTTGAGCTTCAGGTGTCCAATGCTTTATTCCTGGATAATTCAGCCAAAAATACTATAAACAAAACAAATAAACTACTTATTTACCACATACTTTCATCAAATGATTCGTAGGAACACCAATCGGAAGCAAAAAACTATCAACAATAAATTAAAATATTGTCATACAAAAAATCATCTCATTAATTAGTAAACCAATACCCAAAATCGATGTATACCTCATTTTGTAATATCACGTATGTTTCTTCATCATCTTCATAGACACCATCGCTTTAACAGTCACTATGGTACTAGAAATAATCAGATCGAAACTTAAATAGAATACAATTAAAAAAAGATGCAATCTATGAATCAATTATAATATATAGTCATGAACTCTATTTTTACATAAGAATATTACTAAATAAGTTGAAAACTACCATGTGTTTGCTTAATAAGGCCACTTATTAACAGGTTGTTAGAATTTTGTTAAAGTTATATATGAGCAAATAACATAATTTCTTACAAATATAGGTTCATAAAATAAAACTAAGCAAGAAAGCTACTTACCTCTTTTATATAAGAGATAACAGCTTCATCCTAAACTTTCCTTGAATTGTCTCACATTAAAACTCAAACATAAATGTGTAACTAAAAACTTATGGGGTAATTGGGATTACTAAATTTTTTCCTTGAATAAAGATCAGCATCCTTTTTAGCTTTTAACAACGCTTCTCTCAAGAAATTCTTCATTTTAGTGTTGCTTAGCTTCAAGTAGTAGAAGCCTTTTTCCATTCATCAAATCTATCTTTGGAAACCTGATCTATCCGTACAATTAAAAAGATTAGAATGATTTATAAGTGGACTTGAGAATGGCTGATAGAACTTCTTAAGTATGGGTAAACTTAAGCATGTAAATGAATATAGGCAATATACATTTTGTGCTAACATTATAATGAGACCTTCCATTGATTTCCATCATCCAGGACTATCAAGCTCTTTGGGGTTGTTTGAGAAAACTTATATAGAATAGTTTATCAGCCTATTTTCTATGATTATACGATGCCGAAGATTGTGTTTCGATTTGCTTATCAGCTTAATTCAAACTTATATGACAGTACTACTGAAATTTTTTAATATATAAGAATAGACATAATATAACAAATAGAAAAGTAAGGTTTTAGGGAGAGCCAATTGGCAACATCAACTTGAACTGAATTCTATATGTCATAATCTTAAACATATATATAGCAATTCATAATCATTGTTACAGATTTTGTGAAGTAATTAAGCAGCCTAAACACATACAAATCTGATAAAAACAACACACAAACGACATATAAAAGTTGTTAAACAACATATAAACGATGTTAAAAACAACATATAAAAGATGTTGAACGTACCTAGTGGCTGCTACCTTTGTGATCTCTATGAAGAATCGTTACTGTTATTGATATCATAGTAATCGATGTAACTTTATAGTTTCATCGTGATGATCGTGTCTTATTTTTAATGATATTAGGACGTGAAATCGTGTCTTTATTTTAATGATACTTCCAGGATCTAAAAAAATGATAAAGAGCTCATGTATGGTCCTTTTTTTTTCCAAAGCTTTGCCTTTGCCAAGCTTTGTGATGATGCACACGAATAATCAATATCAAATCGCGAATTTGAAAATCTACAACCATAAAGTCATAACACACAAATAAAGCGCATGAAACAAAACAAAATCAACTAAATTTCTGTAACTAACAGTATGAAAATTTAAAAAAAAAATGAAATAATTTTTTAGCCATTAAGAAGGAACGGAATATGGAGTCTTAGTTATGTTTTATTTTAATAGCCGAATTGGATGATGTTATTAGGTTTCTCTTTCATTTATCAAGTCGAATGTGCATTATGTTATTAGCATTGGTATACTTGATAAAATTATCGTTTTACAAAAAATACAATATATGAGTTTCAATTATACCATTGCCACATTTCATCACCTAAGTATCAGTGGTTGGAGTGTTAGTTTACGAAAGGAGGAGGGGGGTGACAAAACCAGGGTCATCGAATCTTAGCATGCCAATGCGGAATATTATTTTATGAAAATAACTCCCGAATTTTTTGTCTAGAAAATTGAATTTACAAATATAAAACAAAAAAAACTGATCGACATTGGCATTCCATTAGGAGACCGCTGGCATTAAATCGTCCAATACCTGCCTGTTTATATATAATCGGTAAAAGAATTAACGATGATCTACGGAAATGTGGATTATTTATCCTTCAGGCCTTTGGAGCTCTTGGCTATTCTTTTCCTTCTTTTTTTCGTCAGATTTCCGCGGAGTATTTTGGTCAATTATAACGTTCAACAATTTGAGGTGTTTGAGCTGTATTGTATTGATGTCGCACTTGGCCCAAGTGTTTTTGAGTCGTTTTCGCGTAATTACCACACAACCATAATATTAGATAAAGCGTTGATAACGAGATAAAGTCTTGGTAATAAGACGATGGTTTTTGTAATGAATTAAAGGTTTGAGATAACGAGTTTAGAACGATATAAATTAGAAATGGGATATTGGGATAAAAATGAGGATTTTGCATGAGTTAAGGCGAACACTTGTACAATAAGATAATTTTGTACGAGTATTGATATAGTGAGTATATATTATGTCGTTGCTGGGTACATTGTGCGATTGCGTAGAGATTGATTGTGTTATGCCTTATTTGAGATTGTGCGGTTGCTTTTGATTGCTGATTGAGTTGAGTTCTTGTAGCCTCACTTTTTACTGTTTTTCCGTTGGAGGAAAATGATACTCAAATGTGTTTTGAAATGTTTTGAATTAATCTGTGTAAAATGTGGTTTTGTTTTTAAGACAAGATATGTGCTTATGACTACTATGTGAATATTATACATGATTGTCTGGATCGAATGGGTACGCCTATCCAGTGTTGTGAGATTATTGGATCGGATGGGTACGCCTACCCAAGTTTGTGTGAGGTCCTGCCCTAATATTAGTGCTTCAGCTGGTAGGCCCTTTAGGTGCGTAAGTGACATATGGTGATTGACTAGCGGGGATGCTATGTCTTGGATTGTTTGCATATATTCACTGTCATATAGCACTATTGTCCACTATTGAAATATTGGCACAACTTTTGGGTTTAAGGTCAAACCTATGAGCTCACCAACATTATTGTTGACGTTTTCGAGTAACATTTTTAGGTGTGTCAAATCAAAGGTATATGAATGGTATTAGAAGAGAAGATGTAACCCAAGGGGACTGGGTCGAGATGGCCGTGTTTTTTTGTATTATGTCAAGTTTTTAACTTGTAAAGTTTTTGTAAACTCAAGTTTATGGATGTAAATTATAAAGTGTATGATCTTGTATCTTGTGCGATGAATGGTATCGTCGCATCTTGTGTTTCCGCCACTGACGGGGTGTGACAGATTGGTATCAGAGCCAAGGTTATAGAGAATGCCAGTTTTTATAAAATAGAAAGCGCAACTATAACCAAAGAGTGAAGTCTATTTTTAGTAAAACCTAGAACATGGCGAAAGTTAAATAGCCCGAGCACTTCAGGTATTATTCCTAAATTACGCATAGCCTGATCAACTATGCTTAATTCAGGAAGTGCTATGAAATAATGAGGTTAGTTTTCTAAAGTTATGTTAGAGGAGGGAAGGGATGTGTGAGTAATGTTACCACCTAAAAATGATAGGATGTAAAGTGATGAGAACACTTGTGAGTGTTGAGATTAAGAATATGTTGATTTTAGAATTGCCATGCTGCCTTAGTAGTAGTGTGCGATGCCTTGAGGGTGTAAGTAAAATTATCGCTGATAGCGATGATTGATTGATTGATAATTGGCCATACTTGCCTTAGTGTAGTGCGTGTTGCCTTGAGAAAATTTTGTAGATAGTTGTATGTAGCGACGTGATTTGGAAATATGCTTTTATGGATTATGTGTTTTATGTGGTGACCAGTTGTGCCTGTTCGGTATCAAACCTGGTTGGTGATTATTGTTCGTGTTCTTTTTGATATATTTAATATATATATATATATATATATATATATATATATATATATATACATATATATAGAGACACCTATAATGATTTGTATATGTAAGCATAATGATGCTAATAATTCAGATAAAAATATTTTTTACTTATACCCTTTTATCGTGTTATCACATGATGTCTACCCTAGTGTTTGTTAAACCGGAGAGTTCCACCCAGGCTGACGGAGCTCAGAGCTCCCGAGTGCCCGTACCACTTCTCGAGGATTCCTATGAGGCCATTAGGTAGGCTTATTTGGATGGGACATACACTAAGTCTGAGCCTTTCGAGGACCTTGTTAAGACTGAGACACTTGAGTCACCCCTCACTATAACATCACCTATATCACTATCTGAGAGTACCCTACCCATTTTGGTTTCCATTCTCCGCAGGACCACACGTATGGTTGTGCGCGTTCCACCTGCGATGTCATCGGGCCTCTCTGCCAGTATGGCAGAGGTGGCGGCTATGTCTGAGTCTGTGTTTTGTAAGAGGTTTAGGTCCTCTTGCGAGAGTTCGCCATCTGTGTCACCACCAGACCTTCCTTCACGGAAGCGTTATCGAGGTACGTCTGAGTTAGTAGAGGATAGTGAGAAGGATGATGATGAGGATGATGAGGAGATAAAGGAGAGTATGGATTCTGACAGTGTGAGTGAGGACGTACATGACGAGGGTCCTACTGCAGAGGACGAGGATCCTGCTACGAGGGACGAGGGTCTTACTGCGAGAGACGAGGGCCCCGGTATGGATGATGAGAGGCCCCGGTATGGATGATGAGGGCTATGGTTTAGATGATGAGAGTCGTGGTATAGATGATGAGGGTCATAGATTAGAGAGTGATGGACTTGGTTTAGAGGAGGAGTAGGCTGTACCTGGTGGTCAGCAGCATAGAACTCCGGTTATGGGGACAGCTATGAGTACGCCTTTAGGACTTGGGTATGGAGAGTTGAGGTGCCGTGAGCTAGCATTAGAGGAGGGTGATATATACAGTACGTTTGAAGTCGGACAAGGTTCCGGATCGGCACCAGAGTCTGAGAGACCTAAGAGGGTGTCAGCATTTAGACAACCCACACTTACAACATGGACAGACCATGAGGACGGTATGATTTATATTGATATTCCCGATTTCCCACCACCAGCACCACCTGTACAGACACCACCTTTACCCGAGTGGACATCCGATTCACTTCCTATATCTCCATCACATTCTGATGTTCCATTACCTATTTCATCGCCTATGATACCTTTGACTGTACCATCTCCTGTAGCTACACCCGCTGCAGTTGAGACTGAGGGATTTTTGACTGAGCTGGGAGATCAAGTCGAGATGCAGGGGGGATTTATTCGCGATCATGCAGTAAGATTAGAGGAGTTACCGCCTAATCTATTTGAGAGGTACGATAAGGACATAGGAGAGTTATTTACTAGGTCAGGGGCGGTTAGGGAGGAGATTTTCTCACAGAGGTACCAGTTTAGGAGTGTAGAGTACGAGTAGGAGAGAGTCGCAGTGACATTTGGAGCGTTATGGAGACCAGTGTTAGCCCTTGAGGCATGGGCAGGGCAGACGAATGCCCAGAGAGCAGCTTTGTGGCATGCCATCAGTGATGTGTAGGGAGAGAACCGGGATTTATGGTTACAGCTTGCTGAGGAGAGACGTGCACGATTAGAGTTGGCTAAGGTTGTTAACGGTATAAGGAGAGGCCAGGAGCCTAGAGGAGGTGCGTAGGATATATGAGGTTTAGGTTAGCAGTTATGTATATATATATATATATATATCACTAAACCAGGTAGTATCGGTTAGTGACGGTTATGATTAAGAAAGTTTCTTTTTTTTGTAATGGTGGTTATGGCGGATCACTCTAGTTACTAAGTGATTTGTATTTAAGCTGTTTCGTATTAGTGAAGGAAATTTTGTTCGATCTTCGTGGATAGCAGTGTTTTGTGTTGTTTCGTATTAGTTTAAGAGCGCAGTTTTACCCATGTGTAAGTGCGTTGCGTTTGGTTGCTCGTGGTAGAGCGGATACCCACACCTTTATTAGGTGGTGGCATGCGATGTATTTAGTGTATTCTGTAAGCTTGAAATGTATTCGGGCTGACTGATTTTACCATCTGTTAGGAGATATTTTAGGAAGGTATTAGACCGTGGATGTTCGCAGAAAGTATTGGAAAGAGTTATTGTGATCGGTTTGGAAACCCGATCATACGTTTGACTGTGCGAGTTTTTGAGAGGTAATTTGACCTACCTGAGTGAGGTAAGAATTAAGACACCTATTGAGTAGGATTGATTTGGAATAGTTTATATCACTAGGAATGTACTTTAAACACTTGGATCTTGCTAGAAATCAAAGTATGGAGTGGGGTAATGGTGTTGTGGGGTGCCGGTGAGTAGAAAGCAAGGGGAGGAAAAAGAAAAATTTTTGAGGCTAGTGAATGAAATCATAACCCTAAGTTGAGATGTGGTGTTGTATTTATAGCACAAGACTAGGGTTAGGAGGGTTAAGTGATGCATACAAGTGACCAACACACACCAAGGGTGTGTGTGTCTTGTGGTTCGGTCGAAACTAACCAAGGAGGAGGGAGAGAAATGGTTCAAGCCATCTTGGTTCATAAACTTAGCTTATGTCTTGGTCTGTTCATATTAAGTTCAAAGTGTGTAAGAACATGGAGATGTGTAAGAGTCTTGCATGCCTGCAAGTTATAAGACAACAACAGTGTCATTTTACTCATCAAGTACAGCATACATAGGTGAGGCTTCAAAATAAGGATGTCATTTCTTTTAATTTTTGATTTCAAGTATACTTGATTGTTGTGAGTTTAGGGGCGCTACATTGGCTAGGGAAAAGAGTGAACGAAATTTTTATAGTATGACACAAGAATACTGATACCTTGAGTTTACACGAAAGGATCTTAAGTTTTCGAGGGTTCCGTATGTGGTCAAAACTCGAAAAACGAATTTAAAGAATAAAACCCTAAAATTAAATCGGAGAGTGATTGAAAAAATCACAAACACATCAGGAAAGCTAATATACACCACATATAATGCCTAAATTAAACTTTAACCGATGCCGAATGTGTCGATGATGTTTCTCAATTTTTTATCGCAAGTTTAAGTTCCTCGATAAACAGTAGGATATTAAAAAACGTAACTATAAAAATACAAGTAGATGGCCGAATAGGTGTCCGGAATACTAATCAGGAATTTATGGGTGTGTACATCCTTGTCCCCATTTAAAAGAGCTTTTGTCCTGCAAAAGCTTAGGACGTAGCATCGGGACGCAGTGTAGGGTTAGCGTAACAATGAGGGTACTTCATCTGCATTTGGTCCTTCGCGTTCCAGATACTCGGACTCATCTAGATTTCCAACAGAACCTCACATTGATGCGACTTTGAGCTTTCAACGCTTGACTTCGTGATCCTAATCCAACCGGTTCTTCAAACCCTACACCTGCGTCCCGAGCTACGTCCTAAGCTTTGAGGACAAAGCTCATTTAACGGGGAAAGGATGTCACACCCCATAAATTCCTGATTAGTATTCCGACCTATTCCGGCCATCTACTTTTAAATATTTAATACTACTTAAAATCTAACATTTATCGAGGAACTAAACTGCGGAAAAATTGAGAAACATCATCGACCCATTCCGTCATCGGTTAAAAGTTTATTAGCATTATATGTGTTAATATTACTTACCTGAGTGTTTTCGAGAATTTTAATCCTCCCGATATTAATTTTAGGGTTTTAATTCTTTAAATTACGTATTCGCGGTTTTTGACCAACGAAACCCCGAAAACTTAAAAATCTTATCGTGTAAACTCAAGTTATCGTATTTCTTGTGTCATACTACTAAAAATTTCGTTCACCTCTTTTCCCTAGCCAAATGTAGCGCCTAAACCACAACAACAAGTATACTTGAACTCAAAAATAAAAGAAATGACATCTTATTTTGAAAGCCTCACCTATGTATGCATACTTGATGAGAAAATGACACTTTTGTTGTCTTATAACTTGCATGCATGCAAGACTCTTACACATCTACAATGTTATTTAACACACTTTTTACTTCAAATGAACAAGACCAAGATATAGAGCTAAGTTTATGAACACAAGATGGCTTAACCATTTCTCTCCTCCTCTTGGTTAGTTCGACCGAACCACAAGACACACACACCCTTGGTGTGTGTTGGTCACTTGTATGCATCACTTAACCCTCCTAACCCTAGTCTTGTGCTATAAATACAACACCACATCTCAACTTAGGGTTATACTTTCATTCACTAGCCTCAAAAAATTTTCTTTCTTCCTCCCCTTGCTTTCTAGCTCACGGCACCACCCCAACACCATACCCACTCCATAACTTTTGATTTCTAGACAAGAGCCAAGTGTTTAAAAGATCATTCCTATTAAAACTAAGATTTGTGAAAGCATTAATTCTTTGATTTCAAGACTTACAAAATTAGGGTTTGTAAGAATTAATTGGGGTTTATTAATAGATCCTATAGTTATTATGGGAATAGATCTGTATTTCACTACTTGCTCTTCTTGATTTGTAAGTGTTCCTTGAATCTTTGTTTGGTTTCATCCATTATTTTATAGATCTATGTTTGTTCATAAGATCCATGTGTTTGTGTTAATTTTTACAAAAGAAATAAGTTAATATTTTGCCATCTTTTATAAAATGGAAGTAAACATTGTTACCACTTTATGTTTTTATGTCTACTATTATGTTCTTAAGTGAGAGATTGATAGTTGATGAGAGTTGCAACAATAGAGATTGGTAGATTAAGGTTTAGTTTTGTTGGTTGGTTATTGGTGAATAAAGATTTGGACTAGATTAGGCACTAATATGCGAGTTGGGATGATTTTTGTGGCGTTTTCAATAAAAATAGCTTGCTGTCCCAAATTAGTTTTGTGGTTTTGAGCGACTTAAAAATGTTTTCATTAGGCGTAAAAGTAGTTTTTAAAGAGCTTAATTCGAATAGATAATTTTTCACATATCACACTTTAAAATCAGACTTAAAACGACCAAGTTATGACCAAATGAAACTCAAAACATTTTTCGGCAAAGAATAAATGAATAGTGGGCTGTTGGGAATAGTAAAATGGGTTTCCGGGCACTTTCAGATGATTTTTGGATGTTTTAATGCTAATCGAAACATATAGGAATGTTAAGTAATTAGTTAGAACAACTAAAAATGTCATGAAATGTTATTGGAGATGACGACCTTAATAAAAAGTAATTATTAAAAATGGAACGAATGGATATTTAGGCATTTAAACATAAGATTAGCGGTTTAGTATTCGTTTGAGCGATTTTGTAAAATATGAAAACTTAGAAAATAGGGACCTATTAACGTTTGAAACAAAAAAAGTTTCCTAAAAGGGAAAGTTTTTCTAAAAATAAGTAACTCTTTTGCAAGTGTCGGGATTTAACTAAGACTTGTAAATTTTCAAAGCCTTTATACAAAAAACGAGCAAACACACTTGGATGCTTTAAATGACGAACATGAATGCTTTACTTGTTTACTTTGACGAATGCTAAGTCATACCCATATTACTCTAGGTCGCGGCTAGACCTCCTTATATCTTCATCATTTGTTGTGGTTATAGCTTATCCTTGCTATGGTGAGTTCATAGCCCCACGTTTTTCCTGATTTACAAATGCTTTATACTATGGGGTGAGAAACATTGTTTGCTTTTAAATTGGACACAAGTTCTTTACGCGAGATTTACATGTTTATGTGTTGCCTAAGTTTGCTTACAAACCCACTACTGCCCAAATTATCATGAACTGTTAGTTTCTCGACCGGAGGACCGGTTGAGGGAGCGCGAGTGAGTAAATAGATCTATTGGGACTAATTATCCCTATCCGCTTTGGTTCCACTTAACGAAGAACAAACCGGTATATTTGTCCATGTCGAGTGTGCATATGGTGGTCTTTGGTTTTGCGGACACGTGTTAAGGCAGGAATACTATGCGACAGGATGTAGCATGCCTTGTTTGAAATTATTAGTTTTAGTTGTCATGAAGCTTAGCGCAAAACCATTAATACTTTTTTATGTGATGTTTTGTATCTGCTATAGAAGTGCATATCGTTTTGAAATCTTGTGGTCCACCTTGTATTAACTTTAAACCTGTGCATTCACCAACATTATGTTGACGTTTTAAACATGTTTCTTCTAGTGCTAGCTTGGATTAATTCTTGATCTATGTGGAGTCTATGTGCTATGTGACTTGCCAATTCAAGATTATCTATTATTTACTCGTTGTCCATTATCAAACTTGTTATCTCAGCTACTTTTAACTTAATTATTATGGGTGTAAAATTAAATTTATTTTATTTTATGAAATGAGTAAACTTTTTCAAACGTCCATGATTAGTGGGGGGGGGGGGGGTCGTTCTTTTTTGATTTGTGCTCGAATGTTATGACGCACGCCCTCGACACTATTCCGTCTAGGCCTCGTTTGGGGGTGTGACATTAGACATCCGTAACCATATATATACATATATATATCCTTATATATATATTAAATATAACGGGAAGAATACGAACAACGATTAATCACCGACCAGGTTTGATATCGAACAATGCATAACTGCCAACACATAAAATAACATATTTCACCAAAGCATATTCCCAAATCACGTCGCTACCTGCAACTATCCACAAAATTTCTCAAGGCAACACACACTACTCTAGGGCAAGCATGGCCAACATAAATCAATCAATCATCGCTACACGCGACGATTTTACTTACACTCTCTAGGCATCGCACACTACTACTACTAAGGCAGCGTGGCAATCCTAAAATCAACATAATCTTAATCTCAACACTCGCAAGTATTCTCATCACTTTACATGCTATCATTTTCAGGTGGTCACATTACTCATACATCCCTTTCCACCTCTAACATAACTTTTGGAAAACTAACCCCATCATTTCATAGTCCTTCCTGAATTAAGCATAGTTGATCAGGCTATGCGTAATTTAGGAATAATACCATGAACTGCTTGGGTTATTTAACTTTCGCCATGTTCGAGGTTTTATTAAAAATAGACTTCACTTTCTGGTTATAGTTGCGCTTTTTATTTATAAAACTGGCATTCTCTAAAATAACCTTGGCTCTGATACCAATCTGTCACACCCCATCAGTGGCGGAACACGGGATGTGACCGATACCTTCATCGCACAAGATACAATATCATACACTTTATAATTTACATTCATAAAACTGAAGTTTACAGAAACTTTACAAGTTAAAAACTTGACATAATTCAAAACCACGACCATCTCGACCCAGTCCCCTTGGGTTACATCTTTTCTCTTCCAAAATCAATCACATACCTTTGATTTGTCTTCTTTCACTTCACCTGAAAATGATACTCGAAAACGTCAACAATAATGTTGGTGAGCTCGTAGGTTTGACCTTGAACCCAAAACTTGTGCCAATATATCAACAATGGACAATAGTACTATATGACAGTGAATATATGCAAACAACCTTAGCATCACCGCTAGTCAATCACCATATGTCACTTTCGCACCTAAAGGACCTACCAGTTAGAGCACTAATATTAGGGCAGGACCTCACACAAACTTGGGTAGGCGTACCCATCCGCTCCAATAATCACACAAATACTGGGTAGGCGTACCCATCTGATCTAATAATCTTACAACACTAGGTAGGCGTACCCATCTGATCCAAACAGTCATGCATAATATTCACATAGCAGTCATAAGCACATATCTTATCCCAAAAACAAAACAACATTTCACACAGATCATTTCAAAACACATTTGAGTATCATTTTCCCCAAATGGAAAAACAGTAAAAAGTGAGGCTACGAGAACTCACCTCAATCAACAATCAAAAGCAACCGCACAATCTCAAATAAGGCAGAACATAATCAATCTCTACGCAAGCGCACAATGTACCCGACAACGACCTAATATATACTCACTATATCAATACTCGTACAAAATTATCTTATTGTACAAGTGTTCGCCTTAACTAATGCAAAATACTCATTTTCATCCCAAAATCCCATTTCCAATTTATATCGTTCCAAACTCGTTATCTCAAACCTTTAATTCATTACAAAAACCATCGTCTTATTACCAAGACTTTATCTCGTTATCAACGCTTTATCTCATATTATGGTTGTGTGGGTTAAATTACGCGCGAAACGAACTCAAAAACACTTGGGCCAATAAGTGCGACATCAATACAATTACAGCTCAAACACCCATCAAATCGTTGAACGTACAACTCGACAAAATACTCCCGCGAATAATCGACGAAAAGAATTTGAGCAACGAGTCAAAAGCCGAAGATAAGTAATCCACATTTTTCGTGATCCATTACGTTATAATATATTTATATTATTTATATAATATATATATATATTATTATTTTTGTCTTATTTATCGGGCTTGTAACGGGTAGTTACAACATCTCGTTTACTTTAATATGCCATGTCAATAGCTTTTACCTGACACTTAATCTTCCTTAACGATTCCTTTATTTCTTCAATTAACATCGACTATAAATATTAAATGTTTAAGAAAAGGATTTCGAGAAAAATATATATTACTATGCATTAATTTTTCAAGTAAAATGACTTTTTATTAATAAAATCCTTGAAAATTTCCCCTTTTAGACAACGTCTCTAAGTATAAATTTCTTTCAAAAATTCGGCATGACCCGTACGTTTTTACGATTTTTTTCCAAGGTCTTAAACCTTAATCTAAAACACTTTTTCACAAACCCGATATTTTTCGACAACATCGATAATTTCAACACATTTTATCAAAACGTAGCAAAATAAACATCACATTTACATCCGGACAAGTCCACAACAATCTCCTTAGTCCAACACAATCCTTTAGTCCATTTATAAAGTCCTATTTTATTTACTTGTTATTGAGTCTTATGGCCTCATTTTGGTCTCTAAATACTTAGCCCGATAACAAATGATTAGTCCATACTTCTTTTCCATAAACCCCAAAGACAAAATCAAAGCCAATTGACCTCAAAGCCCATTAATGGTAGCAAACTTAAATCGGACAATTCCCATACATCTAAAATTCTAGAGATGCATCTAATTTAAGTCGGTGCATCTCGGATATGCGATTATAGTTACTTCTTATCTTTCTTATTTTAAGAAAACTTCTCATTTGATCATAACTCTATATATATATATAAGCCGATAATCCAACAATAAGCCTTAAGCTCTTTAAAATAAACCGAAAACCAATAAGCTATGAGCTTATGAAATAAGCCGAAAATCAATAAGCTCAAAATAAGCCGAAACCAAAACCAAATAAGCTATAAGCTTATCATACAACCAAAAACCCAATAAGCCATAAGCTTAACCAAGAACCAAATCCAATAACCAAGTTCATGTGGGCCGAGCCCACCTTGGTGTCGGACCAACAAAGCCAAACGCACCCTTATTTGGGCCGAACAAGGCCAAACGCACCCTTATTTGGGCCGAACAAGGCCAAACACACCCTTATTGGGCCGAACAAAACCAATCGGGTCGGTTGGGCCGAGCCCACACCGAAACTATCCACACAGAAAGTCACAAAGTCCGAATAAGCTATAACTTGGCTTATTGAATAAGCAAAACCTCCAAATAAGCCCTTACAAGCATTTTTATGAAATGAAAAAAAATTACCACAACAACCATTTTATTTAAACTCACAATCTTTTCTTTCCTTCTTTTATAAGCCGACGCAAACAAACACCTTTTTTACACATTTTCGCGCTCAATATTTGATTTTGACGACGATCAACTTGTACAACTAGCATATTAACACCTTAATAACTACAAAAGTACAACTTTTAGCAAAGTTTAGAAAACTTACAAGTTTGGATGACCTTGGTTCGGTTTTAACGCGAAAGGAACGAATTTGTACACCTTTTATATAACCCACGTCTATTAACTATCAACCCACTAACTATTCTTAACCCGTGTCCTTGTGAAAATCTTCAAAATCTTGTTCTTCTTCTTCCTTGGGTTTGTCCGGATTTTTGAGAGAGAAAAGGAGAGATTTTTTTGTGTTTTTGATTTTTAAAATGGTGCATGAACCAAAAATGTTTGAGGTGGTGGAATAAAATGGGTACTATGCAAGACATGCTTGCTTAGAAATAGCCATTTGGTCTCCTCTTGACTTCTTTGACCGATTGGATCATAGGGAGGGTCTCGGGTCTTTCTTTTTGTGTCGGGATCACTTAAAAACTCAATTTTCATCTATTTAAAACGTCAACCAAACTTAGTTATCATTTCTATTGCATTTAAAATCATTTTTCCATAAACCTGGATTATTCACACGACACTTATTACATTAGACTGCTACAAAAATCCATTTTGAGTCGTTATCGGCCGACTCTAGACTGAAAACATGACTTTTTGACAAAACTTAACCGAAACTTGCTCATCCATTTAAAAACACTTCAAATCACAAAATATAGCTTGAAAACTTATATTCACCTAAAATTTCACCTTTTTACGACTGTTACAGTCGTTTACCGAAATTCACGAAAACCACCATTTTTCTGATAACTTTCAATTCTTCCACTCACGATTTATAATTTAAATTAACGTTATTTCATTATTATGAATTTATAAATTAAATAAACCCATTAACACATTCCTAACTTTATTAATTTCAACACTTAAATATACTGTCGTGCTGGTACGCGCTGCGTGATGATTTTTCGCTAAACGCGGGAGGACTTCTCGAAAAGCACTAAAAACCTCAAAACCACTCTAAAACAGAAAAATGAATCATAAATTATTCATTTATGAAATCAAAACTTTACCAAATTCTCAGTTAAACCGAAACCGCTTTTACGCAAAATAGCCAACAAAAGTCAACTTTTCAGCTTTCATCAAGAAAATTGACAAGATCAAAAGACTTTAAAATACAAAACTATAATATTTTATAATACTTAACCCTGGAAATATTATCAGTTATCACAGTCTCACCCCCTTAAAGGAATTTTGCCCCGAAATTCAACTCATATCATCAATTCACAACACTAACTGGAAATTCCATTCCTTACAAAATCACATCGATCACTAGGATTTAGTCTTTTCAAGCGAGGTTTCTTACGATCTCTCTAAAGACTAAGTATCTCCAATGTCCAATCCTACACTTTCTCACAGTCAATCCATATCCGATCACAAACTCACGATAACTTCTCATGCTACCTTTTAGCTTCACAATTCCTCAATTTTTAGGTCTCACTGCCTTAGTCGGGTGTCAGGATACGATCCTGTCCTCGACGTGACGACAAATCTATCAGAATTGGCATTGCCAAATCTTTTCGGTTATTCAACCAACAGGACTAAACCTACGGGGTATATGTCCTACACAATATGACTTATACTATACTTTATCACTACTTACATGCTCAAAAATCCCCAAGTAAACCTTACTTGGTCAACAATCCTGGCTCTACCCATCCTAGGGAGGCCGTTCTAAAATCTAAACCACATCATTACATGCTTTAAACTTTTCCAAATCAATCCTACTCAAAGGTGTCTTAAATCTCTCCTCACTTAGGTAGATCAAAGTACCTCTTAAAAACTTACACAGTCAAAAGTATGATCATGTCTCCAATTGATCATCATAACTCTTTCTAATACTCCCCGTGACCATCTACGGTCTATTGCTTCCTATTATATCTCCTAATCAGACGGTATAATTGTTCAGCCCGAATACATTTTGAGCTCACAAAACATACTAACTACATCGCACGCCCCATCCTAAAAGGAAGTGGGTATCCGCTCTATCACTAGCAACCAATCGCAACGCACTTACACACATGGGCAAAACTGCGCTCTCAGACTAACACAAAACAACACAAAGTACCGCTATCCACGAAGATTAAAAAAAATTTCCTTTACTAACATGAAACGGTTTAAATACAAATCACCTAGTAACTAGAATGATTCGTCATAACCACCAATACAAAAAGAAACTTTTCTAATCATAACCGACACTAATTGATCCTACCCGGTTTAGTGATATACACAAGACTACTAATCTAAACCTCATATATCCTACGCATCTCCTCTGGGCTCCTGCCCTTTCCTCATATCATCAACAACCTTAGCCAACTCTAATCGTGCATGTCTCTCCTCAGCAAGTTGTAACTGCAAATCCCGGTTCTCTCCCTGCACATCACTGATGGCATGCCACAGAGCTTCTCTCTGGGCATTCGTCTAACCTGCCCATGACTCCAGGGCTAACACTGGTCTCCATATCACTCCAAATGTCACTACGACCCTCTCCTGTTTGTACTCTAGACTCCTAAACCGGTACCTCTGGGAGAAAATCTCCTCCCTAACCGCCCTCGACCTAGTAAATAACTCTCCTATGTCCCTACCGTACCTCCCAAACAGAGCAGGCGATAACTCCTCCAACCGTATTTTATGATCATGAATCAATCCCCCTTGCATCTCGACTTGAGATCCTAGCTCAGTCAGAAATCCCTCAGTTCAGTTGTAGCGGGTGTAGCTACAGGAGATGGTACAATCAAAGGTATCATAGGTGATGAAATAGGTGATGGAACATCAAAAGGTGATGGAGAAATGGGAAGTGAACCAGATGTCTACTCGGGTGAAGGTGGTGTCTATACAAGTGGTGTTGGTGGTGGGTAAGCAGGAACATCAATATAAACCATACCATCCTCCGGGTCTGTCCATGTGGTAAGTGTGGGCTGTCTAGATGCCGACATCCTCTCAGGTCTCTCGGACTCTGGTGCAGATCTAAAACCCTATCCGAACTCAAACGTAATGTATACATCATCCTCCTCTAATGCTAACTCTCGGGGTCTCAACGCTCTATACCCAAGTTCTAAAGGCGCGCTCACAGCTGTCCCCACAACTAGAGCTACTTGCTACTGACCCCCATGTATAGCCTCCTCCTCCTCTAAATCAAGTCCATCACTCTTTACACTATGACCCTCATCGTCTAAACCACGACTCTCATCAACCATACCATGACTCTCACTATCTAAGCCATAACTCTCATCATCGATACCTGGGCCCTCGACCCTCACAGTAAGACCCTCGTCCTCCACAGCAGGATCCTCATCCTCTACAGTAGGACCCTCGTCCTCTACGTTCTCACTCAAACTGTCAGAATCTATACTATCCTCTATCTCCTCATCCTCCTCCTCACTATTATCTACTAACTCAGACGTACCTCGATAATGCTTCTGTGAAGAAAGGTCTGGTGGTGACACAGATGGCGAACTCTCGCAAGAGGACCAAAACCTCTTACAAAACGCGGACTCGGACATAGCTGCCACTTCTGCCATACTGGCAGAGAGGCCCGATGACATCGTATGTGGAACGCACACAACCATACGTGCGGTCCTGCGAAGAATAGGAACCAAAACAGGTGGGATACTCTTAGATAGTGATATAGGTGGTGCTATAGTGAGGGGTAACTCAGGTGTCTCAATATCAATGGGGTCCTCAAAAGGCTCGGACTCGGTGTCCGTCCCATCTAAATAAGCCTGGCTAATGGCCTCATAGGGATCCTCAAGAAGTGGCACGGGCACTCGGGAGCTCTGAGCTCCGTCAGCCTGGGTGGAACTCTCCGAGTCAACAAACACTAGGGTAGAAATCTTGTGATAACATGATAAAAGGGTATAAGTATAAAATATTATTATCCAAATTATCAGCATCATTATGCTTACATATACAAATCATTATAGCGTTTGAAGTTAGACGTTTGTAACCATTATATAATATATTATATATATTATCATATATATATATATATAATAATATATATATATAATATATTTATATATATATATATATATAGCTGGAAAGAACAAGAACAATATTCACCCGACCAGGTTTGATCCCGAACTAGGCATCAACTGTATACCACATAAAACACATTCAATCCATACAAAGCATATTACCAAATCACGTCGCAACCTACGTCAATCACAAAATTTTTTCTAATGGCATACACGCATACACTAAGGCTAGTCATGGACAATTTATCAATCAATCAATCATCGTTATCCGTGATAATTTTACTTACACCCTCAAGGCATCGCATACTACTACTAAGGCAGCATGGAAATCCTAAAAGCAACATAATCTCAATCTCAACTCGAAGTGTTTTCCACTTTACATCTTATATTTCTTGGTTGTGGTCACCATTACTCTCACACATCCCTTTCCTCCTCTAACATGAACTTTAGAAAACTAAACCCCATCCATTTCATAGGCTATAAACCCTTCATGATTTAAGCATAGTTGATTAGGCTAATGGTAATTTAGGAATTATACCAGAATTGCTTAGGCTATTTGACTTCAGCCTGTTCGAGGTTATTTTACTATAAAGAGACTCACTATTTTGGTTATAGTTGCGCTTTTTATTTTATAAAAACAGGCATTCTCTATAACCTTGGCTCTGATACCAATCTGTCACACCCCGTCAGGGGTGGGAACACGGGATGCGGCGATACCATTCATCGCGCAAGATACAAGATCATACACTTTATAATTTACATTCATAAAACTTGAGTTTACAGAAATTTACAAGTTAAAAACTTGACATAATACAAAAAAACCACGACCATCTCAACCTAGTCCCCTTGGGTTACATCTTTTCTCTTCCAATACCATTCACATACCTTTGATTTGACACACCTAAAAATGATACTCGAAAACGTCAACAATAATGTTGGTGAGCTCGTAGGTTTGACCTTAAACCCAAAAGTTGTGCTAATATTTCAACAGTGGACAATAGTGCTATATGACAATGAATATATGTAAACAATCCAAGACATAGCATCCCCACTAGTCAATCACCATATGTCACTTACGCACCTAAAGGGCCTACCAGCTGGAGCACTAATATTAGGGTAGGACCTCACACAAACTTGGGTAGGCGTACCCATCCGCTCCAATAATCACACAAATACTGGGTAGCCGTACCCATTCGATCCAATAATCTCACAACATTGGGTAGGCGTACCCATCCGATCCAAACAATCATGCATAATATTCACATAGTAGTCATAAGCACATATCTTGACCCAAAAACAAAACCATATTTCATACAGATCAATTCAAAACATTTCAAAACTCATTTGAGTATCATTTTCCCTCAACGGAAAAACAGTAAAAAGTGGGGCTACGAGAACTCACCTCAATCAGCAATCAAAAGCAACCGCACAATCTGAAATAAGGCAGAACACAATCAATCTCTACGCAAGCGCACAATGTACCTGGCAACGACCTTATATATACTCACTATATCAATACTCGTACAAAATTATCTTATTGTATAAGTGTTCGCCTTAACTCACGCAAAATCCTCATTTTCATACCAAAATCCCATTTCTAATTTATATCGTTCCAAACTCGTTTGCTCAAACCTTTAATTCATTACAAAAACCATCGTCTTATTACCAAGACTTTATCTCGTTATCAACGCTT
This sequence comes from Tanacetum coccineum, assembly GCA_026074375.1. Lineage (NCBI taxonomy): Eukaryota > Viridiplantae > Streptophyta > Magnoliopsida > Asterales > Asteraceae > Tanacetum > Tanacetum coccineum. The sequence continues at coordinate 22,358 of BQNB010013660.1, forward strand.
TATCTCATATTATAGTTGTGTGGTAATTACGCGAAAACGACTCAAAAACATTTGGGCCAAGTGCGAAAAAAATCAATACAATACAGCTCAAACACCTCAAATCGTTGAACGATACAATCGACCAAAATACTTCGCGAAAAACCCACGAAAAGAATTGAGCAAGAGCTCAAAAGCCGAAGATAAATAATCCACATTTTCGTAATCCATACGTTAAATATATATATATATATATATATATATATATATATATATATTATTTTTGTCTTATTATCGGGCTAACGGGGTAGTTACAACATCTCGTTACTTTAATATGTCCATGTCCAATAGCTTTTACCTCGACACTTAATCTTCCTTAAGATTCACCCTTCATTTCTTCAATTAACATCGACATAACGACTATAAATGTTAGATGTTTAAGAAAAGGATTTCGAGAAAAATATATTTTACTATGCATTAAATTCTCAAGTAAAATATTTTTTTATTAATAAAATCCTTGAAAATTTCCCTTTTTAAACAACGTCTCAAAGTATAAATTTCTTTCGAAAATTCGGCATGACCCGTACGTTTTTATGACTTTTTCCAAGGTCTTAAACCTTAATCCAAAACACTTTTTCACAAACCCGACATTTTCCGACAACATCGATATTTTCAACGCAATTTATCAAAACGTAGCAAAATAACCTCCTTTACATCCGACAAGTGCAACAAAATCTCTCTTAGTCCAACACAATCCCTTTAGTCCATTTATAAAGTCAATAATTTTATTTACTTGTTATTGGGTCTTATGACCCATTATGGTCTTAAATACTTAGCCCGATAACAAATATTAGTCCATACTTCTTTTCATAAACCCCAAAATACAAATCAAACCCAATGGACCTTAAGCCCATTAAGTTGTAGCAAACATAAATCGAAATCCCATAACCGTGGCTCATTAAGCCGGAACAATAGCTATAAGCTCATAATAGTATATATATATATGTATATATATATATATATATATGTATATATATATATATATATGTATATATATATAAGCCGATAATTCCAACAATATGCCTTAAGCTCTTTCAAATAAACCGAAAACCAATAAGCTATGAGCTTATGAAATAAGCCGAAAATCAATAAGCTCAAAATAAGCCGAAACCAAAACCAAATAAGCTATAAGCTTATCATACAAACCAAAAACCCAATAAGCCATAAGCTTAACCAAGAACCAAATCCAATAACCAAGTTCATGTGGGCCGAGCCCACCTTGGTGTCGGACCAACAAACCAAACGCACCCTTATTTGGGCCGAACGAAACCAAATGGGTCGGTTGGACCGAGCCCACACCGAATATTTCATAAGCCCAAATAAGCTATCCTTAGCTTATTGAATAAGCAAAACCTCCATATAAGCCCTTATAAGCATTTTTATAAAATGAAAAATTACCACAACAACTATTTTATTTAAACTCAAAATATTTTCTTTCTTTCTTTTATAAGCCGACGCAAACAAACACCCTTTTTACACATTTTTGCGCTCAAGATTTGATTTTTACTACGATCAACTTGTACAACTAGCATATTAACACCTTAAACCACAAAAGTACAACTTTTAGCTAAGTTTAGAAAACTTACAAGTTTGGATGACCTTAGTTCGGTTTTAACGCGAAAGGAGCGAATTTGTACACCTTTTATATAACCCGCAACTACTAACTATCAACCCACTAACTATTCTTAACCCGTGTTCTTGTGAAAATCTTCAAAATCTTGTTCTTCTTCTTCCTTGGGTTCGTTCGGATTTTGGAGAGAGAAATGGAGAGATTTTTTTGTGTTTTTGATTTTCAAAATGGTGCATGAACCAAAAATGTTTGAGGTGGTGTGAATAAAATGGTCCTATAACAAGACATGCTGCATTATAAATAGCCATGTTGGTCCTCCTCATGACTGCTTGACCCGATTGGATCCTAGGGAGGGTCTCGGGTCTTTCTTTTTGTGTCAGGATCACTTAAAAACTCAATTTTCATCTATTTAAAATGTCAACCAAACTTAGTTATCCTTTCTATTGCGTTTAAAATCATTTTTCTATAAACCTAGATTATTCACATGACACTTATTACATTAGACTGCTACAACAATCCATTTTGAGCCATTATCGGTCGACACCGGACCGAAAACATGAAATTTTGACAAAACTCAACCGAACCTTGCTCATCCATTTAAAAACACTCCAAATCACAAAATATAGCTTGAAAAATTATATTCACCCAAAATTTCACCTTTTTACGACTGTTACAGTCTTTTACCAAAATTCACGAAAACCACCATTTTTTTGATAATTTTCAATTCTCCCACTCACGATTTATGATTTAAATCAACGTTATTTCATTATTATGAATTTATAAATTAAATAAACCCATCAACACATTCCCAACTTTATTAATCTCCACACTTAAATAAACTGTCGTGCCGGTACGCGCTGCGTGATGATTTTTCGCTAAACGCGGGAAGACTTCCTGGAAAGATCTAAAAACCTCAGAACCACTCTAAAATAGAAAGACGAATCATAAATGATTCATTTACGAACTCAGAACTTCACCAAATTCTCGGTTAAACCAAAACCGCTTTTACGCAAAATAGCCTACAGAAGTCAACTTTTTAGCTTTCATCAGGAAAACTAACAAGATCAAAAGACTTCAAAATATAAAACTATAATATATTATAATGCTTAACCCTGGAAATATTACCGGTTATCATAGTCTCACCCCCTTAATGGAATTTCCCCTCGAAATTCAACTCATATCAACAATTCACAACACTAACAGGAAATTCCATTCCTTACAAAATCACATCGATCACTAGGATTTAGACTTTTTAAGCGAGGTTTCTTACGATCCCTCTAAAGACTAAGTCTCTCCACTGTCCAATCCTACACTTTCTCACAGTCAATCCATATCCAATCGCAAAAATTTCAATAGCCTTAGAAACTATCTCTTAAATTCACAATTTCTCAAACTTAGGTCTCACTGCCTCAGTCAGGTGTTAGGATACGCTCCCGTCCTCGATGTGATGACAAATCTATCAAAATTGGCATTGCTAAATATTTTCGGTTATCCAACCAACGAGACTAACCCCACGGGGTATACGTCTTTCACAATACGGCTCATACTCTTTCTTACCAATACTTACTCATTCAAAATCCCCAAGTAAACTTTACTTGGTCAACAATCCCAGCTCTACCCATCCTAGGAAAGGTCGTTCTAAAATCTAAACCACAACATTTCATGCTTTAAACTTTTCCAAATCAATCCTACTCAACGATGTCTTAAATCTCTCCCCACTTAGGTGGATCAAAATACCTCTAAAAAACTTACACAGTCAAAAGTATGACCAGGTCTCCAATTAATTATCACAACTCTTTCAAATACTCCCCGTGACCATCCACGGTCTATTGCCTCCTATTATATCTCCTAACCAGACAGTATAATTGGTCAGCCCGAATACATTTCAAGCTCACAAAACATACTAACTACATCGCGCGCCCCATCCTAAAAGGAAGTGGGTATCCGCTCTATCACGAGCAACCATGTAACACCCCCAAAATGCGATACGCAGCGAAATACAGCGATTGGGGTGCTACTTCATAATACATGCACACGAGTCCCAGTAAACGTTCAAAGATACGTTTATAAAACTTGATAGAATGAATATGGTATAAAACTAAATAACTTTGTATAACTGCTTGTGTTTTACAAATGTATTTAAAGTTCTCATTTTTAAATCAGAAAAATAACATGTTTTTATTGCTCTTTAAGTTTTATTTTTATTTTTAACTGAATAGTGTGATAGGTTAAAACAATACACCCAAACAAAAAGGTTTTTTTAAGTATTTCAAAGCTTTTAGCCTTTTGTTTTGAATAAATATGCTCCAATTTACAAAAAAAAAACTTTATTTGGTAAAAGATAGCAGAGCTTTTAATTTTACTAAATAGCCCCAAAACTAAACGCTCTTGAGACAAGCGTTAGAAGAAAATTTTGTTGAGCTTTTTTGGTGAAAAGTTTACATTTACACCCTTAATGACCTACAAAGTGGCGGTCGTTCTATTCTTTGCATTATTGTTTCATTTGTCATTTCGTTGTACGGTTCTGTTCTTTGATGTTATTGGAAAACTCCTAAGTTATTTTCTTTCCACTTTGTGGACATAAAATTGAATGTTTTTTATCATTTTATCTCGAGTATATTCTCTGTTTGTTTAAACACTTTTGACTTATCAGAGATTATATTTTTGCTTTTCAATCTTCGTTATTAGTTAAAAGTAGAAACTAAATTTAAAAAAAGTAAAAAAATAATAGAAAAAGATGGGAGGTGTCAATATCCATTTAAGGGGTATGTATAACCATAACATATATCGCCATGGAATGAGAAATGCTAAATAGTGTAGCGTGTTAATAGTTAAATCTTCAACAATTTAATTTATCAAACACTTTTATAAAACTATAAAAATTAAACAATGTAGCTCTTATTCACTTATGAGCTTACAGTTAATAGTTTAAATTTAACAACTTACAATTACTTTTGCTAAGCATTGCCCAGGACGATGAATCGCTCAAAATTAGATGTTATTAATGTTAGAGAAAATTTATTAAATGAACAATATAAAGTACCATTTTGCGAAAATGAACAACGCATTTCTTATTTACGAAAATGAACATATTGTGCGCTTCGTTGGATTGAATAATCATGATGAATCGTTGGGTGCATTTTCAACAAAAAGACAAAATGAGGCACTTTTAAGTCACATTTGAGGTGCATTATTTGTTAAAATATAAAAAGACACAAAATTGAGGCGCATTTTAAGCGCATACTAGGCGCATGTAGAGGCGCATTTGGTTTAAGTGATGTGTGCCAAGTGCGTGATTAGAGATGCAACGGGTTTCGGTTTGCAGGGGATATGGTTGGTTCCATCCCCCATCCCCGAAGTTTCAGTAAGAAGTATTATTCATCCGTCCTATCTCCCCATCGGGTTACATTTCCGTCCCTGCATCTCCATCCCCTATGGGTACGGGGATTCCTACTAGGGAATCGGGATTTTGTTCCCTATTACTAAAATTTACATTTTGATCTATATTTCAAAGTGGTGCAAACCTATTACTGTCATTCACACATTAATTCATTCACTAAGATTAATAGATAAAGCATTCGCAGAAATCATTGATTAAAGAGGTACGACTTATCCTTAAATAGAAAAAACCCAAAGTATGACTTCACTGGAAACATAACACGAAAAACAAATTCTTGATGGTTATATCGAAAGGGATATTATAATATTCGGTGTAATTGATATGATTTCTACTTCTTTTATACACATTTTAATTGTATTTATTCGGTAAACCTATTTGGGGGACGGGTTCGAGGGACCCGAGGGTTTTTATCATCCCCGCCTCACATATCCCGCTTTTTAGTATCGGGATTCCCCACTCCCATCCATATACCTGGTCAACTCGGGGATTCACCGGTCAAACCGGGGTCGGGTATCGGATTCTCTATCGGATTCGGAGTTTTTTGCCATCTCTACGCTTGATTTTGTCTATTTCCCACATTCTATATTATACAACATAAAGATGGCGCATTTTGATTTAAGTTATACGCATTTGAATTGTCATTTATAAGCGCATTTGATGGCGCATTTGTCACGATTGCCATGTATAGGCGCATTTGTCATTTCTATATCCGTTGTGTGTCAGGTTCATTTTAGTAAAATCATGATATTCGGTCGAGATTGGTAAAGTGTGTATATTTTTAGTTGTAAATAAGTTTAATGTTATCTCCAAATTTAGAGGTAATATCGCTACTAACTTAATCTTGAATCGTTGTAAATCAGTTGCTCAAACCCAGCTTGGCAAGATTTCTAATTTGATGTCTTAAGTTCAAATAATGTTTGGTTGTGCAAATGTTTTAAGTGGCGACGCTAACATGAGGAGAGTTACTTATGCTGTGTGTTTGTGAGGACGGTGAGCTCAACTTCTTATAAGTTTGTCAAAATAATTAATTAAAACCAATAATGATATAGCAATTAAAAAAAGATCAATATTCGTTAGGTTTGTTATGTTGTGAACAATATAATGACCATAGGATAAACCGTGAAACTATAGTTGTATAATGGCTGGATGGAGTGGGGTTGATAATCGTCGTTCAAAACCCCACTACCTTTCAAATGGACCCTTAACGTCGCCCTATCCATATCACGGCGTGTTTGGGGGGAATGAGGTGATGCCTCACGTTTCTTTGCCAAAGGGTGAGTGTATACAGTGAGTGTATTTTTAATTTATTTTGTTGGTTTGTGATGAGGTGTGTGGGTTATTTTATATAAGATAGGTTGTATTTTAATGGAAGGTGGGTTATGTGAAAAGGTGATTGTTGTTATTACGGCTGAATGTGAGTGGTTAAAGTTATAGTAGAGGAATAAATTGATGTAGCGTTGTCATGTAAGGTGAGTATGTGAGACGTGGAAGTTTTTATAAATCTGAAATAGGAGACATGCTTTTTGGAGTTTTTTATTTTATTTGTTTCCAACCATACTATCTTGGTGAGTTGAAATACAACAAGAGTGGTGTTGGTGTAAAGCGGCCTTGATGATTGATTTCGATCTGCTGTAATGTTGTCTTCAATTTCAACTCTTTCCTTCTCATAAAATACCCTACTTTCTCTGTTCCCGCTAGTTACTCCAAGCTGGCTTCTTCAAATGTTGTTGGAAAGTTTGTCAATGCCATGTGTACTGGAATAGGGGCCTATCTTGGTGGATGTTAATCTCATGTACAGGATATTGACACAGGGGGCGGAGGGGGGGGTTCTGGTGTCAGCTTGGGATTGCTTATGCATAGGTTAGTAGCGTTAGTTAACGTTATACTTAAGTTTGGATTGTTGTCTTGGTCTCAGCGTTGAGTTGTCTAGAGTTAGTCGGGGTAGGGGGAGCGGGGAGTTTTTTAATAGGAAGAGGCTGTTCTTCTATCTTTCTGGTGGAGACGGATCACTGTGGGTGTTGGTGGGAACATGTGGTGTCGTGTTAGACTCAGAAGATTTCGGCCCAGGGGATAGTTCTGTCCGCTATCAACGTCTATTTCCGCTACTTAGTACCATATGACCATGTACTTCTAATTTGTTAATTAAACACTGCAAAAATTTTCTTTTGATCAAATGTCTCAAATTGCGACCTTTTCCTTCGATTGTAGTAGTTTAATCAGTTGTTGCATTTCTTCTTACCTAAATGAAACTTTTTTCTCATTCATTCATCTTTCAACAATCTGTGTGCTCTTGTGTTCTGTGTGTCACTACACTATGGGTATTTGCCACTCAAGTGTTGTATCGTACCAAGATGACGCTTTGCCGAGTCTTCGCCTGAACTTCAACCGTGGATTATTATACTGATGTTTCACTGTTTAAGCACTCTTTGATATTGGAATTGCTTGAAAATAAGATCTTGAGGCCGATATATTCTTCATGTAATTGATTAATTTTTAACTTTGTGAACCTGATGTAGTTATGTATACACAAGATATAATGGCCTTTGCAAGGATTGGGTAGAACGGTATTGCCATTCAATTGCTAGGGCTTAGGATGAATGGGGCTTGTAAAACATGATAGTGGTGACATATAACTAACCTTCATTGATAGTCTTTTGCAAGGTACAAAATGATTAGATATGCTTCAAATCTTCAAAGAAATGGTCGTTCCAAAGAGGATCTCACCGTTGTCCATAACCTACAGCTCTTTGACTTTATCGGGCACTTTTGAACAGATTGTCATAAACTGATGTTGCCAATTGTGTTGCATAAATCAAGGTTTTGCTGTCTTTGGCTTCTTTCTCAAAAGAGGTATTCGTCCTGATCTCCTCACTTTTTAATACCCATCTTGAATGGCTTAGTCTTGAGATAGGGATTTTTTGAGGCTGAAATATTCTTTAAGAAGCTTATTAAACAGAAACTATGTGAACCCAATGTAGTCATGTACTCCACAATGATTAAAGGGCTTTGCAAGATTGGGAATAACGTTATTGCCATTCAATTGCTTAGGCTTATGGATGAAAAGGCTTGTAAACCTAATGTTGTAACTTATAGCAACATAATTGATAGTCTTTGCAAGGACAAAATGGTTGATGATGCTTTCAAACTCTTGAAAGAAATGGTTTTCCAACAAGGCATCTCACCCGATGTCATCACTTGACTATTGTTTGATTGAGGGCACTTTGTAAACTTAGGGCTGTTGGGAGATGGCCTGTAAGATTGCTTCATGAAATGTTGGATGTTGGGATAATCTCCCGGAATGTTCCATACCTTTAATATTTAGTGATGCATTTTGCAAAGAAGGTATAATAGTAGAAGAGTGAGAATGTTATTGGCATCATGTTTGAAAAAGGTATTGTTCAGACATAGTGACATCAATTTCACTTATGGATGGTTCTGTTTGCGTGGTGAATTGAGCAAAGCAAAGACAATTTTTGATTCAATGGTGTTAAGAGATGTTGTCCCTAATGTTGTTACATATAATAGTTTATTAAATGGGTATTGCAAGACTTTGAAGATAGACAAGGCCATGCTTTTTTTCCAAGAAATGAATGAAAAAGGTCTGAAACCCATTATAGCCACTTACAACACCATGATACAAGGATTATATTAGGGTAATGTTGTTAGTCATTTGATGAGAAAGTAAGAAATCAACACACAAAAATTGAGATATGAGAGTCATGTTTGTTAGTCATTTGATAGTTTTCATTTCATTTGGACGTATGGTTTATATTCGTGGTACTAGCTGTTATAGTCCTATTGCTAAGCCTTGTAAAGTCATGGGGATTTGCACATTTTTTATTTACAATGAGGATTCACAATGTATATTGAGTAATCAAAGACGTAGGAATTAAACATAGATATATGCAAATCACTTCTCATAATGTTTAGAGTACGTTTCCAGTGTATGACTCTGGGCCCTGGCGTGCCACTATTAGATGAATCCGGACCTATTTTCCACAGGTAATTAAGATTTTTTCTCGTTGATGCAAATATTGTAATTTAATGTAACATACTAATTTAAATATATCCTGATATAAGTGCGTGACTTTTCTTCTACTTTTCATCTTGCCAAGAAAGAACATAAAGTTCCGTGTGGAACTGAAACTCAAAATTCCATGTTCCCATCATAATTAAATTAGGTTTAATTACTCAACTAGTATGATTATCTAACATACTTCCAAATGAACTTCTTTCATTCTGTAAGTTTTGGTATAACATGGAATAACTTTTTGTTCAAGTTTAGATTAATGAAAAAGCTTCAGAAAGTAAAAAGATGAAATATTAATATGGTGACACAGTGTAACAATTATATATTCACAAATCTACATATCTTTTGTTTGGGGTTTTTCTAACTGGTGTCATAAGGCACAAGATTAAAAAGTCTGAAAAGTACCAAAAAAAAATACACAGGGCTTTCACAGAAAAGTAAAAAAAATGTACTCAGGAGACATAACCCACAAATTCCTGTAGGTTACTTTTTTATACTTTCTGTGCGGCCACCGTCTTCTTATCTTGTGCCCTTAAGACACAAGTTAGAAAAACTCATATAAGAATCGTAGACAAATTTGCTTTTGCATTTAAAGGCTCTTTGATTAACTAAACTCTAGAAATAGACAGCCATATTACTACAATATATTAGCATAGAAAAATAGCATCAATAATTTAGAAAGCAAGACAATAATAACAAATAAATAAACCAATGACCAATCCCATGATTCATAGTACAGTATTTGAAGACCCAAAAATTCCAAAAGTTCTAGAAAGACTTGGTAGAAAAGTATGTGCAATAAACCTCTTCTTCTAACATTTATGTCATTTCGTTCAAACATGTTGACTTTCATGCAAACCCCTTCTTCTTAAAAACCAAACATTTTAACCAAAAACACTTCAAACAAACAAAAAACCAATATTTTCCATATTAGATAAAGAGGTACTATATCATATTTTACCCTTTACAATATCTTTGTATTAACTAGTTTTTTTCAGCTTCTTTTTATTTATGGGATTTGCCACTTATAAATATTTAGCATACATAACTTGGACTTTGTGTTGCTTGTTCAAAAAAAAAAACTTGGTGTTTGTGTTAATTTTGCTGCTTTGTTTGGTTATATGGTTAGTTTTGGGTCATATGAGTGAAGGTTTAAGTATTTATTAGGTATGTGTTTGAATTTTGTTATGCTTATGATTGAATGAACTTTTGCGGTTATGTTATGATTTTGAGTTACAGAAATATTAGATTATAGGAAGGTTTTGATAGTTGATATGTGTTAAGCTGATGTTTAATTTGCTTACTATGGTTATATGCATGGTTTCATAGGCATCACTAGGTAATATTTGGGGAGGGGTGAGGGAAAGGGTTGGAATCGGTCATGGGACTATCTCTTCGGTTAGGCGTCTTACAGATGAGTGTCAAAAACGTGCTGCCTCCATGGGTGTACCATGAACACATGGAATAACTTCATTCCATTTTTATGTGTGGAGTTCTGTAATTTGAAGATTTCAGATTTATTGACCATATATTTGTTAATCTATTTGAGTCTTTGATTGTTTAATAAAAATGCAGTTCATGTGAGTTGGTTGATATTTGAAATAGTGTTTCACTCTGTTTTTGTATACTATATTTGACTTCTTATTTGACTTTTAAATTAGCTCACGCCGATTTATTGTATGGAAATGATTAAACTTTTCTGATTACGGTTAAAAGAATCACTAATTATGATTTCGGTTTTACAGAATTTTAAGATTTTGCCATCTGAAATATGGGAAATTGTTGTGTGACCCCTGGTAAATTTAATAAGAAGAAGAACAAACCGAACTATTACTCAAACTCTTTTCATCCCAGACCGGACACTGGAAATGAGATCAAATTTCATGTCTTAAAAGACCCGACGGGTCATGACATCACACAACGTTACAATCTAGGACGGGAGCTAGGCAGGGGTGAGTTTGGTGTAACATATTTATGTACAGATTTAGAAACTGGTGAAAAGTTTGCGTGTAAATCAATATTGAAGAAGAAGCTTAGGACTTCGGTAGATATTGATGATGTTAGAAGAGAGGTTGACATCATGAAACATTTGCCTAAACATCCGAATATTGTGACAATAAAGGACACCTATGAGGATAATAATGCAGTGCACATAGTGATGGAATTGTGCGAGGGTGGATAGAGTTGGATTGACCTCGGAGTGTGGCTCGGGGGACATATTACAGAACGTGCATGCGCTGATTTATGCGAACAATTGTGGAAGTTGTTCAGGTAATTTCTACCAATTTTTGTTCCACAAATCGTTTGCATTAGTTTATTGGATTCATTCAATTTTAAATATTAAAAAAGCCTAAATAATGCTGTCGTAGGGGGTGTTTGGATGTGCATTTTGAAATATGAATATGTGAGCTGAAATAAAAGAAATATATATGCAACTCTTATCTAACTTGATGTAGGAGGTAAGGTATATATGTGCTTTTCTTTCTTGAAGATGCAACAATAAGATAATCACTTGACTTGGTTTTTGACAAATTTGATTATTTAGAAAATTGTTAAATAATATGACCAAAACGGTAATTCTTATAAGGAGATACATCTCGTTAGATGGGAGTAAAAGTCTCTGAAGTTGGGTTATAAAGGGTAATTAGGCAGTTTTGTTTAACCATTTGATAATCAGTTCTTTAATTAGTACTCATATAAATTTTTCCAAAGAAAAATCATTGTATTCGAATATTAAATTGCAATACCAACAGCCCTATAGTTAGTTTGAACTAGAAACCATTAACTTTACTCAGAGTATACATGTGCTAGTGTTATAAACAATATTTTTGGTCTTCATTTCAGATATGTCACATGCATGGAGTTATGCACCGTGATCTCAAACCAGAGAATTTTCTTTTTGCAAACAAGAAGGAAACCGATGCTCTCAAGACGATTGATTTTGGGCTGTCAGTTTTCTTTAAAGAAGGTCTGTGATTTCCGTTGCATCTTATTGTTAATCTAAATGTGATCCTTCAGTTCAAAGATTTGTTTGCATGAAGTCCACAACTTTGCCTAAAAAATCTGTATGTGTTATCAGGTGTGATCTTTAAAGAGATAGTTGGAAGTCCATGGTATATGGCCCCAGAAGTTCTAAAACGCAGTTATGGCCCTGAGGTTGATGTATGGAGTGCTGGTGTTATTTTGTACATTTTGCTTTGTGGTGTCCCACCTTTTTGGGCAGGTGCGGTTCTCTATATCAGCGGTTATATATTTTTTACTATAAGTTTGTGATCGATAAATCTTATATCTTCTTTTCAGAAACCGAACAAGGAGTAGCTCAAGCAATTATACACTCACCAATTGATATTAAGAAAGATCCGTGGTCTAAAGTTTCTGACAATGCCAAAGATCTTGTGAAAAAAATGCTTGATCGCGATCCAAAACGTCGGCTTACAGCTCAGCAAGTTCTTGGTAATTTCCATTATGTAGACATATAACGTGAGTGTGGGAAATGTGTGGGTTGTGTTACTAGTTAAGATGGATTGGGTTAGACCAACCCATAATCACTTTAATATATTGTATGCATAGTTAACGTGGTTAACAAGATTACAAAGTACTATCTTATAATATTATGTTGAATAATAATCTACATGGTTTATCAAAACGAGTTATGAAGTTTTATGCTTTTGAATACATCTCAGATGACTTGAAACCCTTTTGACCCGTTCCCGTCATCTAGGATACAACATAACCCATATCAGCCATTTTTAGTTAAATGGTCAAAATTTTCCAGCCCTAGAAATAAGTTACTTTTATTTGAAGTAAGCTAACTTAGTCAACGTTTGCTTCCACACTGTTAATGACTGAAACATTTCGGGGTTATTTGCGCAATGGCGGTCAAATGTCTCATTTTTTTTGGGTGAGGTTGTTAGTCAAGACTTAAAACAGTAATTCTCAGTGATGAACAAGCTAAGATAAACGAGCTATTAAGAGTAAGTGATTCATGATTCTTACTTTTAGTAGCATTAGAACGCTTGTTACCACCTCTCAAATTCAACTAAATGTAAATGAGGTGATGTATGCAGGTGATAGCCGAACATTTGTCAGTTGAAGAGGTGGCTGGAATAAAGGAAACATTTGAGATGATTGATACGGGCAATAAAGGCAAGATTAATATGGAAGAGCTTCGAAATGGTTTACAAAAACTTGGGCAACTTATAAATGACGCAGATCTTAAAGTATTAATGGAAGCTGTAAGTTTTATTATACAACTTTAGTCTAGTTCTTACACATTTACACTCCATTGTCAAGTTTACTGAAAAGAAAAGAAAGGTTAGGCGTTGGAGGTCAAAAGGCAAAATTTAACAGGCTGAGTTGTTTAACGCGTCAAAAGGGTATGTTGTGCGGGTCGGGTTGTGTGACGGGTCAAAAGGAAATTTTTTGGAGAGCGGTTTGGGTTGACATGAAAAACTATTTGTCCATTTTAATGATAAATTTCGGGCTAATTTGATATACAGATATGCTTTATCACAATAATAATCTATTTTTATAATACGGAGTAAAAAGTTTTTGCAGGTTGTAAGCAACCCATTTCCTTTTTAGATGATCTTTTGATTGTACTAGTGTGACCCGTTAGAGATAAAACATAATCCAAATCAGCAAGTTCATAAGTAAATGGCTCGAGATTGTCACATACAGTGTTATCTATCAGTATCCAACTTTCTGCATGATGATATTTTTAATGCCATCGACTACTGAAGTAAATCATGATTTTTCAGGTTGATCTTGATAGAGACGGTACTTTTAACTATGGAGAGTTTGTGGCTATTAATGTGCATCTTAGGAGAATGGTGAACGATGAACACCTACACAAAGCGTTTGCCGTGTTTGATCAAAACCATAACGGTTATATAGAATTCGAAGAACTTCGTCATGCATTAAGTGATGAAGAAAATATCAACGGTATTGAAGATGTAATCAATGCGGTTATGCAGGATGTTGACACAGATAAGGTTAGTTCCCTTGGATGCCACTTTGTGTCATATCACCAGCAAACTTACTGTTTTTCCGCTTTTTGAGAAATGAGTGTTTGGATGCGTGTTTAAACACAAGACATCATAATCATTTTCTAGTGTTTGGGTAAAAGTGATTATCGTTTTTTTTATGCTTCTTTTGGTTCAAAACAATCAACTTTGCTAAAGTAGGTAATAAGATATTTCGGTTCAAAACTAATCTAGTAAACGGGAACAACAGTGAGACGAAATGTAAAATTACCTACTTGTTCTAGCTTAAGGGGGTGTTTGGTTCAAATGTAAAGGTTAAATAATGTTTGGAAATGTTCATTGTAAGGGAGTAGGTTTTTTAAGGAATAATGTTGATTCCTATAAAGTTGGATATCCTCCATACCTATTTATAAGATTGGTTTTGATTCTTATAATTCCTACAATTGTTACGTTCCAAGTAGGAGAATGCATCACATGCTTTTCATCTTAGAGAAAGGTGATGAGTTTGATAATAATCTAAACTGGTTATTGCATCAGGATGGGCGAATCAGTTACGAGGAGTTTGCAGCTATGATGAAAGCTGGTACAGACTGGAGGAAAGCATCTAGGCAATATTCGCGAGAGCGTTTCAACAGTCTGAGTATAAACTTGATGAGGGCTGGTTCGTTAGAGTTAGCCAACTAGCAAAGATGAATAACCGCCACCTTTATTAGTATTATTTTAAATTCTTTCTTAAAACGGTAACTAAAAGACAGCAAACCTGTGTAGAGATATTTACTTCTCTATCTTTTTTTTTGAACGTTTTTTACTTCTCTATCTGAACATGACAGTTGATCATATAGAGTTTCTACCAAACATCTTTCATTTGCAAGGTATTTTTTGTGAGTAAAGGAAGCTCGTGTAAGCTTTTAGATAAACAATTCTTTAGCTAAATTATTTGCATGATTTAATAAAAATGGTCAATTACTTTATTTTATTTTCTGTACAGTTTAATGTGTTTCGTATTTCCATTTTGCAAATCTTGTTGGTGATTTACACTATACTTATTATTTTTGTGCACATGTGCAACATTTGGACTTGGTTTATTGTTCTGAAAGGCTTATTTTTGAAAGTTATGAATCCTTACCCTTCCTAAACAGTAAACACTTATATACGATAAACAAACGTTTAGTTTGAAAACTAGTAGTACTATTATGTATGATAAACGTTTAGTTTGAAACTTCCTCGCTGACCTTGTTATAGGACACTTGGAACCATTCACCTTTATTAGATTAGAATATCTTCTCTAATCTATATCTCGAGCACTATCTTCTTCTCTATTCCTCTAACGCACCCGGAACACATACCCTTCTCTCATATTCTTTGTCTAATATTCACATAATTCCTTTTGGCTTCGACAAAAAGCGGAGATGGGAGTGTAAGCGACTATCTTTTTTCTAAAACTTTACTCTGTGTTATAGTTTACTCGGTTGTCATCATAAAAAGGGAGAGATTGTTAGTTGCAAATATTACGAATATTTAATCTATACGTTCTCTTTTTGTTTTGGTTGATGACAACATGTGACTTGTAATACGTAAACGTAAAGTGCGCAAGTTACTAGTAATCACAAATCATTAATGCAATACATGCATTCAACATCTCTCGGCGTTCTCAAGTAAGCATCAGACGAATTGGTTACACCTGACGTAAAATCACGCAGGTATGGATAAACAAATCAATAAACTTATTTAGGGATCAAGAACAATTTTTTTTCTTTTAATCATCTTATTTTTATAAAATAGACTTTTTATAAATAATACACACAAAATAGTTTTAATTACATAAAAAAATAAGTTTTAGATTTAAAAATAACATAAATTTGAAATTCAAAATTTTCCTACAAAACTGCTGCCAGCTAGTCAGTAAACCTTCATCACAAAAAGATAAAAAGCGGAGTACAGTCAGTCACTAGGGGGACACCTCCTGTTGGGCCTAGGCGGCCCCAAACTTATATATACGGACCGCCGGGACCGCCCCTGATGAACGTGTGGGGAATCCTGGCTATAAATACTGGTCCACCCCTGTGAAAATTAAAACCTTCTTTGCACTCAGAGATGTTTCAAATTCCTTCTCTCTTTAAAATCCCTTGCTCTCTCATAAATATATTGATCATTAATCGTTGTTTAATTTTGTTTAAATGTGATCGCCAGTCCTTCTATAATTTCCTTCTTCCCGCATGTGCAAGAGAAGAACTTTTCGGTTCATCTTCAAGATCCGGAAGTTATGGTAGTTAGTTAGTCATTTGTATCATTTGTTACATATAGATCGAGTCCACGTCTTCCAATCTTTAGTAGTGTGTAGATAAAATGATGTAGAATTTTGGTGGGTTGATTGAGGTTGGTTAGTATTTTAGGGCCTTAAGTAATACATTGGTGATGTGGGTAGATTGGTTCTGCTAGATAGACTTCAGAACGTCTAGCTTAGTGTACGGAAAATTATGTAAGCGACCGCGGTTTAGTGGTTAGGCCATAATAACCACAATGTTTGTTAATGTTGGGCCATAAAACATAACGGGTTTGCTGTACCCGAAAGAAGAATTCGTGACATCTGAGCTTAGTGTCGGAAAAAATTAATGTTAAATGCCATTGTATAAGGTTTTCTCCGCGAAAAAGGGAGCTTGTTGATTAGTGAAGTAACTGCCGAGTTGGGATACTCGGGGAGGGAGTAGGCGAAGAGGAGGCTTCGTGACGAACCAGATATAAATTCACCGTGTCGGATTGCATTTCTTTTACCATTCGCTTTACTTAGATTTCGTTACATTTTTATCTGCTTAGAACTTTTATACTTTGCATTGTGTCCATAATTGTGAGATTGGTGTGTATAGTCTTGGTAGTTAAGGTTTATGTATCTCTTTGTGCTAAATATTGTGAGTTAGACTATAATTGTTAGATATATGTGTTAGCTATGTTATATAACCAATTATTCAAAATTCTCAGTATTTTGCGTCAAACTTGATTGGTGATTTTATACAAAGATTTAATCTGAAATCTCTTCTGGAGGCTCGGTCCCAATTTCTGGCGCCTCCCTGAATATACTTGGCGGTCCCCTCATATAGTATATTGGGACCGCGAGTAGAAGAGTGGACTATTAATCTTTGATTTAAAGTTTTTTGTAATGGAAACGTATCCCACCCCCCCCCCCCCCCCTCTTACGGTTTCCATTAATTTGGTATCAGAGCCACGGGTCGCTCTAGTTTTCAAAACAAATGGTTTTTTAAAGTAGAGTTCCGATCAATGGTATCAAATTAACCCATGAAGTGGGGATTTTTTTTAAAAAAAAAAAAGTTTTTTTTGAAAAGTGGTTTTGTTGTTTGGATTCTACTTTGTTTGTTAATTAAATATACTTCGTATACTAGCTTGAAGAAAATTTTATCAAAATTACTTGGAAGTGTCAACTTATATTTGTCTAAGTCGTAAGAGTAGAAATGATGTCTAAAACACGAAAAATTTATGTGCTGGAACAATTTTCTAAGTCCTTATTGTTTTTTATATTTTTTCTTCACAGTCAATGTCACTAATGAGTTTGAATAAAAAACGTGTTTTTGGGTCTTTGGTGGCGGTCCCATAATTGTTTGGGCGGCCCCCTAATATATCTGGGGGTCGTCACCTTTATGGGGGCCGTCTGTCTGTTTCAGCAGAATTTGGCAAACTTTCGAAAAATCATATAAAATCAACCGTAAGTCCGTAGAAGTCGTGCCACCCGCCATTTCGAAGATAATTGAGTCTATTTTCATTTAAAAATACTTTCAAGTCTTTATTCTAAACTTAAATAAGTCAGAAAGCAAAATACTACATAGTGATCAAAACTTTGAGTTTGTTGTAACGTAATACTTGTATATTATATTTTCCTTATGTAAGTCAAGCCATTTCTAGTTGATGTGTCTTTGAAAAACAGTGTATTTGTCCTTTCAATTATTTGATCTTAAAGTTAAATTTTGAATGGAAGGAACTGTATTATTTTCAAAATCAAATCAAGCTAAGTATACATAGTTATATCTAATACACAAAACAACGACGAATATCCTTATGTGTATGCTAGATGATTATGTGTGTTTACTCTTGTTTCAACTTGGTTAATAGATATTAATAAGTAATCATTACTATTTGTAATTGAGCTAATTATAGATCGAATGCATGTGTCTGTATATATGAGTTGTTGTTTCTAGTTTCGGATTTATGCCTTATAGAGATATTACGCTAGATTGCTTGCGTTAAGTTGCAAAATTATTTGTGCATTGCATATAGGCATAGATCACTATATTTACAAGTGTTACATAAACATCTTGTAGATTCAATTTTGAGTGTAGTAACCCACTTAGGAATGAGAGTTTAATAGTTTGTCAAGTGTGTGGAAAAATAATGTCCTAAGATCATATATTAAAACCCGTCACTAAAATATTTCCAACACATCAACTCTCTTCCAACAAGGATGTCTAAAACGTGTCTCATCTTGCGGTGTTTGACATTGGGTTGGTTAAACAAAAAAAGATTGGTTTAATACATGGTAATTAAGTAAAAGAAAATGTCTTTTTAAACTTTGCTTGCTGCTTGAATTGTTAGAACACACACACATGAATTATATTCTTTTGCATTGATTTTTTGTACAAGAAGATGTGTGTTGTTTAATAATGCTTAGGAAAATCTTTTATATACTCATAAAATGTCGCAAAATTTATGCATATCATACATATCAACCAAATAGTTTGTTCGCACAAGCAATAATATATGACAATCTTGAAGTAAGATATTAACTTTGTCATTATTCATCAACACTCACTTACAAACTTGTCTTTGTATGGATTAGTGGAAACACACTATGAAAAGATCTTTATTTGTCTTCTTTTAAAAAGAATGTCGTGGGGGTAAGAACGATTTCGAATATTATTATCAACTATTATTAACTATGTATTGATGTTATTATCGAATCTAAATTGATAAGATTTGAGTATGACAAGAAATTCGGATTTTTTATTTGTCTAGCTTTAAGGATTATATCAAAATATAACAAGAGATATTATTCTTGTCTGTATACATACTCAGTCACTCTCTGATTGATATGAAAATAACGACATCCCTTTCCAAGACGATAAGAATATGCATCGATCATACTCACATTGTGTAGATGTGGTCATATTGAGTCTCTTGGTCCAATAGTTTGTATGTTCAATATTTGGCAAATATATGCATAAAGTACATAATGAAGTAGGATTGACGACTTGAATGTTTTATCCAAAATATTCAAGTAATTTACCTTGCAATGCATTTGGTAAATTCGTCATGTCCGAAAAGCCAAACTTAAACAAATGCAAAATCATATGTAATTTGCTTCAAACAATTAAATAGCACATAACTCAAAAACTCAAACTCTCTTCTCATTTAAACTTTCTCTTACTCTACCAAATAAGCATAATATTTCATCCTTACCAAATGAGAACCCTTTAACCATTTAAGGTTAGGACTAGGAATAATTGACCATATTCCACAAACCATTATTGCACTTTCTTTAAATAAGTAATTGTAAGAAGATTTCGAATATGATGATGATTATTATTCAAACGGTAATCAATCTAATACCAATGTTGGAATATGAACATGAGAATCGGAGATTTGGGGATTTATCTAGATCAGGGAAATATCAATCAAATGACCTAGATATTTTTCGAGTCTACTAAGTTTAACCATCTCGGTTAATTACAGTGAATCCGACGAGTCGATTGTAAGACAATAAGATTGGTCATCAAATTGCAACTCACACTTGCAATGAAGATGTTTCATTGAGTCTAAAGTGTTCAAATGTTGTGTTATTAGCTATGGTCAAATTATACATGCTAAATTAACAACACTCTAGTAGGATTGACGACTTTTGAATTTCATCGGAAACTCGAAAGGTCACTCAATGCATGATAAGCAAGACCTTGGATTTGCATTTCGAAAACTAAACGAGATACCTTATAACTTATATATGTTTCTCTTAATAAACCCTAATATCAACACATCTCCCAGAAATATAGAAAAATGATTCTTGCCCAATTGGCTCCTCCACGGATCGATGGATCCTTCATCTTAGATTCATTTTCGGTTTAGGGTAAGATCTGCCTATGGCATTAAATTGAAACATCTTCCTTTTGTCAATATCTTGTTTAAAAGTCCAACATACATGTAACTAAGCTTTAGTTAATCATCATTATTTCTATAAAGAAATATTCATAAGATCTATTAAGGTAAATAACCTTAATTGGATTTCTTTCATAAAAGACATGCAAAGGTGCATTCTTTGAACACTCTCATTATAGAGTATTACAGTTTGTCACTCTTAAGCATTAACTCTACTAGGCCTTGATGACTCATTCTCTTATTAGTAATCTAAAACAACTTGCTTGCATTCTTCATTTACCTTAGAATTCCTCACATCTTGATTAGGTTTATGCGTACCGAAATTAAAGCATGTAGTTGAGTCATGTTGGCTTCTATGATAACTGATAATAGCAAAATTATATCTTTGCTACACTAGCATTAGGCAATATGGGAATTATATTTTGTCTAAACATGAGAATGGGACTACTGGAGAATCTATTGCACTAGAATTCAATTTGGACCAACGGTTTGAATTGCTTCCAAAGAGTAAAGTTTGGGTTTGTGGTATAACCCGTTAAAAATGGTCGTGTTTAGCTGAATTGAGCACCCACTAGTGATAAGTCTCATATTCATTCTCGTAATTTGATTAAATGGACTCTTCCTAAATCTGCCTAATGATAGTCTACATCGATAGACTTTGCATTTCATTAGGAGTGCACACTAAGCAAGTAGAAATTAATTTTCCCCTTGGTCAATCTAGACTACATGCATTTTACATATGTGCTTTGAAGTTTCAAGATGATAACGTGCTCCTACGTAATGCAATTATATGCTTTTATGTTTATCTTAATGCTCGACGTTTATTTGCTTAGCTATTGAATGCATGTTTATTATAAGGGCGTTTGTCTTTTTCCTAGTAATTTAGATAAAATATCTCTTATGTTATCTAAATAACACATGCTCTTAAATGCTACATGCTAACATGTTTTACATGATGATTACATTTAAAATTATCATGCTTTGTTTGCGTCATCTTACATGACTTACATGTTAATTGTGCACCTACACTATGTTAGGTTGATGTATGACAAATAAGGTTTAGATGTCATACAGTCTTACACATTAATCTTGTTGATTATTGTGTTGATGCATGCTTAGATAAACTTGCATGCTTATATCTATATGTCTTATACATCTATGTATATATTTTCTCACACTAGAATATCTTTCTTTCGCGTCCGAGTCACTAATCTAAATTTTCAAAAGAGTCGCAAAATGGTCTTAAATCTCTTAAAGTCTTCACTCACACACTCCTTTGATCATCGTCTCGCTTTCTTCCAAATCATCTACTCTTTCGTCAAGTAAAGCTTAGATACAAATCTAACGCTCCTCAAAGTAGGTTTGACAACTTAAATATTTCATCCGAAATATTCAAGTATCTTTAACTTGCGATTGCAAACGTTAAAGGTCATATCCAAAAATTACTATTCAAGCCTTTTAACAACATAAGTTAAAAACGCTCTCCTTTTCTCTTCGACGAAAACATTCTTTTCTCTTCGACGAAAACGCTCTTTGTGTTTCGATCACACCTCTTCCTTCTCACTCAACCACGCCTCTTCAACCATAGAGATGGCTAATCTCTTTCCTCCACTATTTCCGCTACCACCTTTAAGATAACCGTATACCTCGTCGTGTGATTGTTCTATGAACATTCGCAATGCTCAAGAAGAGCTACATAACTATGTGAGTGTAGTTTATCGTACGTTAACCACCATCCATCTTGACACTGTCAAGCTCGTCACCTCCATCTTCGTTTGTTTTCTTCTTTATTATTATTATTATTATTATTATTTTCGCGTACGAAACACACCGAAGATAACATCGCCGAATTCTTTCTTTACCCCTCAAGCGTGGATCGTTAAATTATCTTCGTCAAGGTTTAGGAATGATGGAACACATTCCATAAATCGTTCTCCTCTTTTCTTCTAGTTTCAATTCTAGTTCGTGTTTCATTCCATGTCGTGACAATTTAACTACTTAATCCGAAGTACTATAAGTATTTTTTTTAATTAGCAAAATGCAAATTAAAATGTCACTCTTTTCAAAAAAAAATTGTTAACAATTGATTCCAAAATACCTTTGCTGGTGGCGGTCCCCATAAACCAGGCGCCCCCTGATTAAAACAGGCGGCCCCCATATATATATGGAACCGCCGGTAGCAGGATTGTGATATCTTTCATTTCCTTCTCTAATCATAAAATGAACACCCTGTTTCTCTCTTCTTCTTCTTCTTCTTCTATGAGTTAACGTCTACTCCACACCCAAACCTATACCCAATATCTCTCTATAGATCAATGGGTGATATGTGTGAAAACACATATCCGTTTTATATCAAAATAGACCCTAAAAAGACAAAATTATGCTTAAAATGCTTGAATACTGCTTGTTTTGTCTTTGTGATTATGTAGGTGCGAATATTGTAAAAATCGCAAGAAAACGGTCAAAACCGGACAAACACGAACACAGGAACGGAAGAGCACGAAAAGAGCCGGGAGAAAGCTTTCTAAAGTCAAAAGTGGTCAACCTCAGTCAACCTTTGGTCAAACAAAGTCAAATAACAAAATGACAAAACCCAAAATATTTCCAAAAACTGTCCCTCAAGAATCCCAATATTGCAAAATTTACCCTTAAATTAAACGGGCCTCATTTCTATATTTGGCAAAACCTTATAAACAAAACCATATTCCCAAGCCCAAAACCAATAAACCAACTCCTTAAAATAAATCCCAAGCCCAAGGTCAAAGCCCAAATGCAAGCAGTCTGTTGGGTTTATTGATTTGATGATTACAAAACTACATGTGCTTAAATGAAGAAGAATGACACAACAAGGGCTTAATATG
>BQNB010013660.1:55964-76721 GCA_026074375.1 Tanacetum coccineum
TTGATATTGGTTAATTGTGTAACCATGATAACAATTTTCGTCCTAACATTCGTGTTTCGGAGATGGTACTTATTTGGATGAGTCGAAGTTCCTTGGTAACAAAACATGTACAAGTGAATCATTTTATTGAGTACCTTTTAAAACATGATGCACTACTATTTTCAACGGTTACACCACTTTAGCATCAAAACTTTGTATCATAAGATACATATAAACATCAAATTTTGGTGAATACATTTATTCAACCCACGTTCAGAAAAATGTTTTTAGTATCAAAATATAAATTCTTTAGTATCGGTATCATTGTGTTTGGTTACTATGACTTCATATTTTTCGAAAACTTTATTTTGACTTCAAATTTTAAAAATCTTTATTACGACTTTAATAAATAAAATAAAAAATTTTAAAAATAAAATAAATAAATAAAATTTCTTTATTTTACGTTACTTGAAATACAACTTTGTTGGAGGTTATTATGAGATACAAACTTTTTGCAGACATATCATTTTGGATAACAATCATTATGCGAGATTTGAAACTAAATATGTAAGAACGTTTATCTTTTTCTCTATATAAACTTTCATCGCATCTCTGTTTGAAATAATGTTATTTCATTAAATTTGAAGCTGCATCGTATATATGTACACTACTCGAATTATGCTTAGGTCAAAGTAATTACTCAAATAAATGTTGTGGACAATTATTTTAAAACCATATCTCCGAGAGGAAACACGCGCAACTCAGGAACGAATCTTGGAAATCTAATATTGTACATTTGTACCATATAAGCCTAAAGCAGATACGAGCTTTGTTCACTGGAATTTTAGACACTAATTGACTTAACTTATGAGAAGTTATAAGAAGTATACGCTATCAAAATGCTAACGACCCTAAGTTGAAACAAGGGAGATAAGGACAAACCAAGTTACATGACATTCAGGTCTTGTGGTGTCAAGGAGTTCTTTGGCACAGACGTTGTTGATGAAAGAGTATTGTCAAAATGATGTAGTACATAAATCTGAGGTATAATTTCTAGAATCGTACTATCATTCAGGTCTAGCCCGAGCAATTAGAGGAACAATGGTAACTAGCCCATGGTAGAAATTTTTTCATTGCTGCTAATGAAGCCCAGCAAGATCTAAACATCGTGACGAGTACTTTTTCTTTGAACAATCATTTTGCTACAGCAATATTCGATTATGGTGCCGATTTTAGTTTTATTTCGACCACGTTCTTGCCTATGATTCACGCGAAACCTAATGTTATAAACCTCAGTTACTAGATTTGACCTAGAAGGTCATACGTTCATCATCGACTCGATTCCTATTGGACATGGTAGTTTTGACGTAATTGTAAGAATGGATTGCTTGTCAAAACTTTAGGCTAAGATAGTTTTCTTTGAAAAAATAGTCCAATTCCATTATCCAACGAAGAGATTTGGAAGTTCATGCAGAAAGTCACGATGGGAACCTGAAACAACTAAAGACCGTGACGGTAGACTAGTTAAAACTCAAAGGTATCCCTGTTTTGCGTAACTTCCCTATCGTATTTTCAAAAGATCTATCAGGTTTACCCCCATCTCGTGAAGTTGAGTTTCGCATAGATCTTATTCATGGAGCTATGCCAATTGCAAAATCACCTTAACGTGTGGCACGTACGAAAATGCGAGAACCGTCCAACCAACTAAAAGAGCTCCAAGACAAAGGTTTTATACGACCTAGTTCTTCGCCTTGGGGAGCTCCTGTGTTGTTTGTTAAGAAGAAAGATGGTTCGTTCCATATGTGTAGAGATTATTGGGAACTGAACAAGTTGACTATCAAGAAGCACTACCCTTTTCCCAGGATTGATGACCTGTTCGATCAGCTGCAAGGGTCATAGTATTTTTCGAAGATAGACTTTCGATCTGGTTATCATCAGTTGAGAGTACGTGAAGAAGATATTCTTAAAATTGCAGTCAGGACGAGGTACATACATTTTTAGTCCACGGCCACAAACATGATGCGGGAGTGGGGGGAGCCTAGCAATGAAGAAGCAGCTGGTTGGCGAGGTACATACATTTTTAGTCCACGGCCATGCCTCTCGGTTTGACTATTTCTCCTGCAATATTCATGGACCTTATGAATCGCATATGTAAGCCATATCTTGACAAGTTTGTCATTGTCTTTATTGACGACATCTTGATTTATTTAAAGTCCAAAGAGGAGCATGAATTTCATTTGAAGTTGATATTGGAGTTGCATGGAAAAGATGAACTGTTTAGGAAATTCTCTAAATGTAAAATCTGGCTACAAGAGGTTCGTTTTCTCAGCATGTAGTAAAACATTACGTTATAATGTTATCCAGCAAAAATGAAGTATGTAAAAACCAGAAGCCCAAAGACTCCAACCGAGATCCGTCTATTCCTTATGATTGGCGGGACATTATAGAATGGTTTATCGCAAACTTCTCTAAGATTACAAGCCACTCACACCTAATTGACTGAAAAAAGATAAGAAGTTTGAGTGGGGTGATGAACAAGAAAAATCCTTTTAGACAATGAAGGACAGGTTATGTGATGCTCTGATTTTGGCATTTTTCGAAGGAGCAGATGATTTTGTCGTTGATTGTGACGCATCAAACCAAGGTTTTGGTTGCATATTGATGCAGAGAAACAAAGTGATTGCATACGCATCTAGAAAACTCAAAATCCATGAGAAGAACTACACCACTCATGATTTAGAGTTGGGCACATTAGTAATTGCTCTCAAAATGTGGAGACGCCACTTGTACCGAACAAAGAGTGTTATCTACACTAATCATAAGAGCCTCCAACTCATCTTTGATCAAAAAGATTTAAATATGCCTCAAAGGCAATGGATAGAACTTTTTAGCAATTATGACTGCGAGATTCGCTACCCTCTAGGTAAAGCGAACGTAATAGCTGATGCATTGAGCAAGAAGGAATGGATAAAACCGAGATGAGCTCGAGCTATGAGCATGACTATTCACTCTAGCATTAAGGCTAGGATACTGGAAGCTCAGAGCGAAGCTTCCAAGGACATCAATACTCCAACATTAATGTTGCGAAGATTGGAGAAGCAGTTTGAAAGGAATGAAGACGACAGATTGTATTTTGTTCAACAAATCTGGGTGCCAACATATGGCAGTTTGAGAACTTTGGTCATGGATGAAGCCCATACTACAAAGTATTCTGTAAATCCTGGAGCAAACAAGATGTACTATGATCTACGAGACTTATATTGGTGGCCTGGTATGAAGAAGGATATTGCTACGTTGTTAGTAAGTGTTTGACTTGCTCTAAAGTCAAAGCACAACACCAGAAACCCTCAAGATTGCTTCAACAGCCAGAGATTCCCGAGTGGAAGTGGGAAAATATCACTATCGATTTCATAACCATGTTACCGAGAACTAGTAGCGGACACGACTCGATTTTTGCGTGATGTCCGATCCTATGAACAAATCTAAACTAAAATAAATTCTATAAAGGCTTAAGTCTACTAAATAAACACTAACTACTGATCTATAATCTTCTATCTCTCTACTTCTTAATTACTCAATTCTACATCTAAAATCTACACTCTAACTTAAAATCTTAACCAATCGTCTCTATATATCCAAACTAAAATCAAACTAATTCTAAATCATTCTAAAAATCTACGCATTTCTTAGTGTCCGTAAAGATAACAAGACAGAAAGGTTTGCAAAGACTGCTACATCAATGAGATCGAGCATACACGTGTCTTATGTCAATCATAACTGATCGATGACAGTTATACACAATCATGATTTTGCGGCAATCGCTACAGAACAAGCAATTAGAACAGCAACCTGGAAATGATAACCCCCTTACGCTTTCTTACCACTCCCTAGAACCGATAGGGTCACAATAGAGCAAAACAAATTCAAACATTGGAAGATATGCTTAGAGCTTGTGCAATTAATCTTGTTGGGAAAACTGGA
This sequence comes from Tanacetum coccineum, assembly GCA_026074375.1. Taxonomy (NCBI): domain Eukaryota; kingdom Viridiplantae; phylum Streptophyta; class Magnoliopsida; order Asterales; family Asteraceae; genus Tanacetum; species Tanacetum coccineum. The sequence continues at coordinate 59,925 of BQNB010013660.1, forward strand.
AACTCTCGACCATATCTAGTACAACATTTCTTCATACACCACAACCGTTACCACTAGAGCGCGTGAAGTACCATTTGCCATATTCTTGTATAGCGAACGCAAAATGTCACACCTACCCTATCACTGGTCGCCCGGCAAAAATAGGAAAAAAGCAAGCTAATTTGGACCAGACGATTGTCCAGGACGTGTTGCTGATTCATCTCGTAAGACGATGCGAGAGTGTGCAACATCAAGGAAAGGACTGAAGACTACGCACGAACGTAATTCGCTAGTAGACAACTCAATCATAGCCTCAACGAACGAATTCGCCGAAAGCTGTTCATATTATTTAGTGTGTCACGGCAGCATATAGATTAACACATGGAGAAACACGCGGCACTAGCCGTCTCCTAGCGTCAAACCATATCTTCTCCTAGTGAAACACAGCAACACACCAACTAACATATAAAGTGCATACCAACGTTAGAAGCAAAAACACCCTCTCAGACGCGACGCCTCGTCAGGATTGTCAAGCGAAAATTCGGTCCAATTAGTCGCTTATATCAGAGACGAATATTATTCTAACCTTGGCCAAATAAACCTCCCTCGTATCATCCATCTCTCTCGAAATGACCACATACACAGTTCCATGTCTATATCACAAAACTTAAAACACTCCCTGAAGGACAAAAAACAAACGTAACCACCCTCACGCATTCTACCATTACTGGACAACATATCAAGATTGATAATGCTTAACGTAACAACAATTTTTATTGAGGGAACCGTTGAAAATCAAGGACCATGATAGTCAAGAAACTAAGCAAAAAGAACAGTCACATTCCCATCATGAAATGTTCTGGGAGCATCTCTTCGACGACACTATATCATAATATCTACTCTTTTGGGAATGAGAAGACGAGATGAAGCGTAAGTATCACGCAACTTGTCTCCTTCAAACCCTGAGAGCGGAGACACGAGCCGCTAGGCATACCTGTTAGGACGAGCATCTGCAATTTTGGGACGAAATTCCCTTTAACTGGTAAAACAATCGACATCTATCAATTTTGAGGAAGTAACCGAAAGCAAACATTAATGATATTTTACACTCTAAATATTTTTTGAGTCATTTTTATATGTCACAATCAACCTTTTATAGTGTACAAAACGTTTATTTTAAATTAGGAACGCTTAAGGTTTACGAACCCCTTCCGACCTAACTTTTTTAATAAACTTCATTTTAAATCAACCAACGTTATGCTCAAAAGCAGAATTTAAAGTCATTAGAATCCCCGCATATTTGAAAACTATATATTTTTATAATTCGCGTCTTTTACTTCAACGATAATCGACTTATTAACCTTAAAAATCGCGTAACGAACGTACCGTTAACTAACGGTTTTATTTAAAAGTTAACTAATATCAATAATACACTCAAATAATTATAAGTTAATATCATTATACTTGTAAAAAGTAAATTTAGTTAACTTATACATTCTTCGTTTTTCATTTTATACATTATATATACATACAACTATACATTTTACCTTAATAACATAATACACAAATTAATACATATCAAAATCAAAAAAATATATATAAACTATGCTAAATTCCCCCCATGTCCCGTCATAACAAGAGGGGACGCGCCCACACACTCTTACACAAGACACTATGAAATATATTCCCATGCCTTGCTTGGAAACTCCCTCTTATGCATCCTTGTCTAGTTTGACCAACCTATACTTGCATTCTTATCATTCTAGTTCAATCAAAACACACACATTCCTCATTTCTCTCTCAAAAATCTCAGAACTTTCTCCTCCACCCCTCTTAAAATTCAGCCATTACATCACCACCCTCAACTCAATAAATATCATATTTGTGACCCATTTCATCATCCTTGCAACCAAATACATTCAAAACTCACTCAAAGAACACCATCAAGAAGCTTAAAAATCTCAGCCCACTATCCATACTCATCATTCCTTGAAGATATTAAAGGTAGGATATGTGTGCAAGATGACTAGTGCCTATCTTGCACCAAAAACTCTCTAAAAGTCATGTTCCATGCACTTTTCTTGCACTCTTTGTTTTGATCATTAAACATAAGGTAACAACTGATGTAAGAACATTTTGGGACGATAAAATTGTGATGGAAATAATGTACATTTTTGGTTTGGTTGTTTTTAAACTTGGGGAAAAAGAGTTATGCTTAAAAGTCTAAGTAGAAAGATATAATCTTGCTATTTTTGACACTTTCTTTAACAAGCATTTTATGGGTCCTTTTGATAAAATACCTACTGATATTTTTACATAAATATGGTGTTAATATATGTCTAAAAGGATGTTTGGAGTGGTCTTGGTCGTTTTTAGGAGTGTGGGATGGTAAAAGTGCATGTGAGGACTCCTAATTTCAAGACAATTTGCAGAAAAAAAAATTATGTCAACTTGCAATGACCATAACTTGGTCATAAAATACGTTTTTGATATGATTCTTGATTCTAGAATTAACTAGTTTGAAAGAGCTTTCGAACCATTACAATAACACTTACTGGAAATGAGTAAAAGTCATCAAAACCCGTTTGTAAGACAGGTGTGCAAAATAGTAAGTTGTTCCGGATTTGTTAGAGTGCATGGTTTTGAGTGTATCTTACTCATACCTCCATATCAACGCAAAACCTGGAGCCTAGATTCGAAGTTAAGACCCTCTGGTCATCAACGCAAGACAGCCTATCCAGAACTGAGTCTTTTTCTTGCCAAGACCAATTAAAAGTGTAAGTCAACTAAAAAATAATTATAAAACCTTGTAGATACTTCCAAGACCTTATATTAAGTTATATCAGAAGGACAAATGTTTTAAAGATAATTAACTTGAGGAAATGCTACCCAAAATGACACTAAAATTCATGGCAGATTTCATGATTTCAAGTGAATAACTAAATATGACACTTAGTGACTAGTTTTGATAAATGACATAATAAATGAGTATTTAGTGAGTCCAAGCATATCGTCAAGAGTCTAATAAGTATTATTTACTTACCTTAGGTCTCGGGTAGAAGGGTGCGCGTTCGTTGGGTTGCCTACTTGTTTATGATTTGCCGGGAAATCATCGTTTTGCTCTAACTTTTGAGGTGAGTTTCTCATATCCCCTCTTTTACCTTTTGTTGGCCCTTTTCTCATGGATATTTAATCAACGATATACCAAAACAATGAAATAATCTCTATTTCTATATAAATCTTTTATTGAATCTAAATCTGTCATCATTGACTTGTTTGTTTACATGAATTCTATTTATACATAGCGAATAGTCACGATTGAAGGGTCGTGATGGTTCGAATGAACCAACAGTTGTGTCCCTTCCAAAATAACTGCCTAATAACTGTTTTTTTTAACTAACTTTCTAACTACTTTGTAACTGTCTTTTTTCAGCGGATTGGGATTAGCCCAATGATTGGGTTTGGCCTAATATTCTCCCCCCTAATCACAATCATTGTGACGTAAGTCTTTAAGTCTTTGTAGTCGTCTCACATAACTCCATTTAGTCTTCGTTCTTGTTTCCTTTAACACTCACTGTAATATTGATCGAATTTTGAAATTTTCTGCACTCCCTGCTGTCTTCTGTTCTCTCTGTGATCTTTGCATTCTCTGCGATTTCTGCACTCCCTGCGGTTTCTGCACTCCCTGCGGTTTCTGCACTCCCTGCGGTACTCTCGTTGTATCATTTCTTTTCAGTTATAGTCGCCATAAGCAATGTTGGCTCTAAGTCTTCTTCAATAAGATTGGACTGTTCTCTGACTTGATTCTTGCGTTTGTTTGGACAATCATAGGCATAGTGTCCAAGTTTGTGACATCGGTAACATGTGACTTGAGATTTGTCTCTTGTATCTTCTTCAAAAGACGCTCGTTCTTCCCTTTTATAATTGTTCTTGTCTTGTTCTCGGCCTCGAGACTGGTTAAATCTTCCACGTTCTCTAAAAGGTTTTCTTTGGCCTTCATGTCGTGTGAACATCAAACTCTCTTGACTGTCCACTAGTATTTTCTTCATACTTTTAATTCTTTCTTCAAATGTCTTCAATCTTCCAATTGCTTCGTCTACTGACATCTCGTCTAAATCTGAGTATTGTTCAATGGATGCAACAATCTGAAGGAATTTGTCGGGTATGACATTTAATAATTTTCGTACGACAACAGAATCTTCATATGTTAATCCGACGCTTGCTGCTTTGTTGATAATACCCGTCAACCTTGTAACAAATGAATCTATTGATTCATTTTCTTCTATCTGTAACATCTCAAACTCCGATTTGAGTGTTTCTTGTTTTGCTTGCTGGACACGGTTTACTCCAACGTGTCTTGTCTTCAAAGCATCCCAAACGGCTTTCGCGGTTTTGTGTTTTGTAATTCGAAGCAATTGTTCTTCTGGTAAGGCTTGGTAAAGGAATGCGATAGCAGTTTTATCTTTTTTGTTGTCTGCTTAGGTTTTTTCATTTGGTTCTATCATTTCCCATAAACCATTCGCTTCGAGAATGATTTGCATTCGAATTTCCCAAGTTGTGTAGTTTGCCCCTTTTAACATAGGGCATTGAAAATGGGTTGTTGACCAAATTTCTTTTATTTTAGAAGTACCCTCTTCTATTTTCTTATCATCCTTCCCGGACATATTAACAACTTTTTGTCTAAAAGTCTAAGTGTTTGTAAAATAAAATTTTGTCTAATAACAAAAATCATTTATTTTATAATAAAAATCCTTTATTTATTATAATAGAATTTTATTTTGTACTAATATAATAGTTAATAACAAAAATCCTTTTTGTGTTATCCCTCTCGGTTGTGGGCCTCTTGCCTTTCTGTTCCCCCCCCCCCCCCCCCCCCCCCCCCCCCCCCCCCCCCCCCCCCCCCCCCCCCCCCCCCCCCCCCCCCCCCCCCCCCCCCCCAGCACACCATCTCGGTTTATAATTGTAACCGTGCCTAACCTTTAATTCTGGGTTATTTTTCGGTTCGTTCTTGACAGAAAGTTTGCAAAAAAGGATGAAACCCTTTGTTGTCGGATGATTAAATCACGAAAATGATTAATCCCTTGGTGACAAGGTGGATCTCCTGTTACAAATGTTTGATAAACACAAAATGATTTATGTGATTGTGTTTAATCGGATTTGCAAACTGTTTTTGGCTGAAAAAATGGTGCGGTTTTTTGATTCAAAACAAGAACATGAAAAATCTAATCTTGGTATATGATGATTTCTGCTCTGATACCAATTGTTGGCCCTTTTCTCACGGATCTTTAATCAACGATATACCAAAACAATGAAATAATCTCTATTTCTATATAAATCTTTTATTGAATCTAAATCTGTCATCATTGACTTGTTTGTTTACATGAATTCTATTTATACATAGCGAATAGTCACGATTGAAGGGTCGTGATGGTTCGAATGAACCAACAGTCGTGTCCCTTCCAAAATAACTGCATAATAACTGTTTTTTAACTAACTTTCTAACTACTTTGTAACTGTCTTTTGTCAGCGGATTGGGATTAGCCCAATTATTGGGTTTGGCCCAATAATGGTATGCTGGGATGAATGTGGTAAAACTGAAATTGTGCAAATTTTTGTTTCACATGAAAAAGGTAAGATCAAATTGATCCAGTTCGCATATGCTGAAGACGGGAAGGTGCGTCTTTCACAAGTCCATGGAGATCGTGATGCTGCATTGAACTTTGATATTGTAGGTTATATATCATTTACGACACTTTTATTAAGTGTTTTTCTTTTACACTAACATGTTTTTGGTTATACATGCAGCTAAAGTTAGATTACCCGTCAGAGTATTTAACATCATTTAGCGGCCACTATGACGAAGATGGATTCTCAATTCAATTTCGCACAAACAAACGCTTCTACAGGCCATTTGGCAGCGATGAGTATCACGATTATTATGATAATGATCATTCCCATCGTTTTAAGTATGAGTTAGATAAGCAATCTTTTGGAGGATTTCATGGTGCCATTCACAACAATCAAGTGTATACTATGGGAGTTTACATCAAGCCTGTTGATTCAATTGGTCGATCTTTGAAGAAATGATTGAGCTGGTTGACAAGGATTGTTTATTAATCTTTTTAAGATACTTCTTTGAATGGTTCGCACTATTGGCCAGTTTATTTACCTTTTTTCCAACAATTATGATTGTTAAACATTTTGAATGAGTTTTTATGTTTTATTTGCTTGAATGTAGTAAAGCTTTGGTTATGAAATTCTAGTTTGTTTATTTTACTCTGAGAAGTGTTCCCATTTAAATGGTGTACGTCTGTGTGGGCCAAAATATACTACTGTAGTATTTAGCTCCGCCTATGGATGGACCAAAAAGTTTTCTACTCATAATTTAAGTGGGGTTCTAAAAGCATTTTAGTGATCTTGTAACCATTTTTACTAGTTATTTTTTTAATTGGCAAAAGGTTGAATTGATATTGACATGGATCTGATGAAGTGAAAGTGCATGGTAGGTTGCAAGTGACAACCATTGATTACATTGAGATTGACATAGATGAAAAGCCTAACTATAAAAAAACTACCTTGCTTGCTTGCTAATGAAAAGCCTAACCATAAAATAACCAAATATTTTTGAAGTTTTACACAACAAATTTTTTCGCTAGGGGGGCACGTGCCCACCGTGCCTCTTCCCTATCTCCGCCCATGCCTGTCACGGATCACTACTCACCCGTCTTGGATCACTACCTGGGTATATATATTAATGGTATAATTTTATATGTTTGACTGATGTTATTTGATATTGATTGAATTCATATTAATGGGGTGTTTGGGGTTTTGCTTTTTTTACTGAAATCGTAGAACTACCATGTCTTTCAATAGAAGTGTTATAGAAGCTGTTAAGTTGTTAACTTGAATCAGTTTTGTTGTAGCTTCTTTTAAAACGAGTGTATGTTATAATATGATAATCAACACCAGTTGTACTATATCCAAACATGATATATATTGCAGAATTTTGAGGGCTGCTTGAAAGCGTAGTAACCAGATAGTAGTTTATAATAAGCATCCCCATAGTGCCTATTACTTTAATACCTGAATTTTCATGTTATCGTCAAAAAGTTACTGTAATGCACATTATTGTCTGTTCCTAGTCATTCGACACTTGTTTTGCCTATGTAATGCACACCATTGTCTCAAGGAACTGAATGTAGTTTTACAAACTGAACCTGTTCTAATAGGGTATTGCGTTTTGAGGAAATGTGTTCAATTGGGATGCAAATATATTAAAACTGAACTGTAGTTATGCAGCCTCTCATTAATATTTAGCATAACCATTTTTGGTTTCCTCAAGGTCCCGAGATAACGCTTATTACATAATGAAATTCCCAATTAACACGTCTATATGGAAATATAACACTTATCAATAAGTAAATAACATAAGTAATAACTTTTCAAATCTTGTAATTCTTTATTGATATAATCAAAGTATTACAATGTGCTATGGATCGCACAAGTTGAATGACAATGTAAGATCACCCTTTAAACAAGTAAACTTGACAAGGTATCAAGTTTACAAGCGAACTTGTATAGTCCCGCTGGTAGGATCAGCTGACTAATATGTAAGTTCGACAAAGGAATAAATGTCTATAATAATGAAAACAATTAAAGCGATGACATTTACTCCTACAACATTTTCTATTTATAGTGATACGAGGTTGTATCCTTAGTGGGGGCAGTTGCGACGTGTTAAGAATCTTGTGGTAGAAGTACAAATGCATTTAATGCACGTCAATTCTTGAAAACATCCCGCCCATACTTTTGTGAACAGTTCTGCCAACTATTCTCAGCTTTCACCAACTCGTACTTTAATTCAGGCTTTAAGTCAAACAACACTTTGTTCCGCCATTTTGCTTTATTGACTTTTCCCGCCTAAACTTCACTTAGAGAAGCTAAGTTCAGCTTGCTCTTCTTCAAAGGGTAACAGGATCATCAGGGTATTGCCACCCCTGACTCTCCTTAAAACCATCAGCGAATTCCTTTTACATAGCAGCTAATATCCATCTCAGCTGACGAGTATGTCTTCAAGTAATCTTCGACTTCCTTGACGATGTCTTTCACTTGAATACGTCTAGGTTGCTTACTGAGGCTTTGCACTCAGCGAGTCCTTCATTGCTCGCTGGTGCGTTGCACCCAACGAGTCCTTCATTGCTCGCTGATGCTTTACACTCAACGAGTCTTCCCTACTTAGCCTAATTTATGTTTAAATATAGGCAGAGACAATTGAGCTCTGAAACTGGTCTAATCGATCTTAGGTGAAATGGGTGTGTTATGCATAGCTAAGAACCCATACATTATCTGTTAACAGCAAACCAGCGATACTAGTAGAAACTCCATCTTCTGCTCTTAATTAAAGTAAACACAGTGGACCAGTCACCAGCACGTAAAATACATATCATAGTCTGTTTAACAAACTAATTTTTGATTTTCTTTCTCTATATTTAGGAGCTTGTTGAAGATGAGAGATCCAAGAAGATCTCAATGGAATTGCAGTCTCGTCTAATACATGATGTTTTGTAAACATGGTTTATATCATTAGGCTAAATTGTGTACTTAGAAATCTTGTATAGGTACAGCTAGTTATGCTGCAGAATTGTGTTTTGTATCACTTAGGGTGTGTTTATTTTATTAAGATGTTTTGAGTCTGAATCTGACTACCACATCTTACTGGTAAGAGGCGGTCATAAAGTCTGAATCTGAATGAAATAATATTGTTTGTTTTTTTATAATTGTCTGAATGGTTTTAAGTGTCCGCTTTTTTAATGTATATTATCAATAAACGTGTTACGATTAATAATATTTCATGGTTTCACATGAACTAGTAGCTTGACATGTAATTAAATGGAGTCAATATCCAACCCAATATTAATTTGTAATTCAAATTATATCAAAATTAGGGGTGTTGATCGGTTTGGTTATCCGGATGTTTGGTTAGTTCGGTTAAATATTTTTTTCGGTCAATCCGAAAACCAAACCGAACTGAACTAGAAATCAACCGAACCGAAAACCGAAAACCGAATTCGGTTCGGTTCTTGGGTTGTCCCGAATAACCCGAATTTTACAATTTATTTAAAAAAAATAATCACCCATAAATATTTAGCAAAAAAATTATTTCAAATATAAAAAGTGTTTTTTTATTTTAGAATAAAATTTTAGTAATATTTATATATATATATATATATATATATATATATATATATATATATATATATAAATATATAAAAAATATATATATTTATATTAATTCGGTTTTCGGTTCAGATTGTCAAACTCATATCCAACCTGAAAACCAAATTAGTAGTTCGATTCGGTTTTGGCAAATTCGGTTCGATTACTAGTTCAGTTCGATTGTTTTTGGTTCGATTCGAGTTTGGTCTTCGGTTTTTTTGGTTTTTCTACTCACCCCTACCCCTACAAAATTAATGCATCTAAAGTTTCGGCCTTTAGATTCTTGGCCCAACCAAGATTAAACTAATAACCAAGGCCCATACTTTTTGAGCCAACCCTAAAGTCACCAAAGCAAACAACCATCTCTTTCTTACCAAACCTAACTCAACATAAACAAGATCCTTTATAATTGTTTCTTTATTTCGAAACACAAAACAAACGAATCCCTCAATCCCTCTTTTTGCTTTATTTTCTTGATTATTTCGTGACTATTGGTATTTTTGTTAATGGGTTTTCTTTTTCCAAAGATCAATGATGGGTTTTTATCAAAGATCTTTAAAGATCTTATAAGAATACTCAAGTAATCCGTGATCTTTTATTCATCTTTTATCTTTTCATTTCTTTATATTGTCCTGTTTTTATACGGTTAAGACGCAATCAGACACCACCGCCACGTCTTACCGAGTAAGATGTGTAACCGCTGACCGCCTCTTAATGGTAAAGAAAAAACAAACACCTTTGGCCTCTGACCGCGTCTGACTGGTAAGCGGTTAGAGGCAGTTAGACGTTTTTTTCGAAAAACAAACACACCCTTAGTCATGTTGTAGACTGAAGTATGTTATGCTTTATAAGAAAAGTGACACTAGAGAGTAAGTAAAGCCTTGTTGACCCAACATTCTACACGCTTTTTCCTGTCATTTGTGTTGGGTTTTACGATCTAATTAACCATATTAATTAACACGAGTACGCAGCGGAATTAAAGATTACATGTAGAATACATTAATTAACAAGGATAAAAGATGTATACATTTTAGCACGAAACGATACACCACATAAAGGTAACCGTTAACACCGTCTTCTATATACGCGTGTGTATAATAATTAATACCACGCGAAAACTAAACAAGTTACCAAAGTAGATAAAATCTATGTTGTGCATACACTACACGTTACCGAGATACGCTAGGATGCTAGTCCGTACTTCACGAATAAAACAACCCAACACATTGTTCTTATTTCAAATCTGATCATCACATGATTGAATCCTCTTCTGGATTTATTGTCGATCACATGCGTACACTATGCATGAAATTTCCATGCATGGAATATTCACGCATGATTTGCATCGAATGAAAAACAACCCTTTATCCTTAATGATATAATAATCAGAAAGACATAATAAGTTTTAATGTGTGACGCATGATCTAAAGGATATCTTGTGTCGTAGGTTTCTCTGAATTATTTCGTTGTCTATTGTATTTTTGTTAATGGGTTTTCTTTTTCCAAAGATCAATGATGGGTTTTTATCAAAGATCTTTAAAGATCTTATAAGAATACTCAAGTAATCCGTGATCTTTTATTCATCTTTTTTTCTTTTCAGTTTCTTTGATATTGTCTAGTTGTTTTATACGGTTAAGACGCAATCAGACACCACCGCCACGTCTTACCGAGTAAGATGTGTAACCGCTGACCGCCTCTTAATGGTAAAGAAAAAACAAACACCCTTGGCCTCTGACCGCGTCTGACTGGTAAGCGGTCAGAGGCAGTTAGACGTTTTTTTCGAAAAACAAACACACCCTTAGTCATGCTGTAGAACTTATTAATAAACGTATGCTCTGTGTATACGTGTGTGCCCCCATAGGCTCACATATTTCCAGCCGTATATTTATTTATGATATGGACATATCCCAACAATTTGTTATTCTACACGCTTTTTTCTGGGTATTTGGATTGTAAAGTGTGACGGAAACTTGTGTGGATATTCATTTGATTTCTACACGCTTTATTTTGTGTAAAAATTTGTGACGCCAATATTTCCCACGCAACACAAGAGCGTGGCTTTAATATTTCTACACGGGCATTTACATATCATATAAGATGTGTGTATATATTATGCATTTGTTGTAGTATAATTACCTTTCTCAAATGAATTAAACTCAACCATTTTTTACGAACAGAGTTTGCATAAAATGCAGGTGACATTTAATTGCGAATACTTAGTTTCAGTATAAGTGGCATGTATGGCTCCAATGGAAGATTAGCTACGATTAGATTTCATACCAAAAACAGAAAGTGTGGACGCTTTGGCGGGTCTAATGGTCCTGAGTTTGTGTTCAATAGATTTATGTATAATCTCGGGGAATGTTTTGCTGGTTTTCATGATTCATGCATGCATTCTATTGGAGTCTACCTTCAGCCTATTCTCTTTTTGAAGTTAGAAGCGGTCATTATAGTGGAGATAATGATAGTGAGAGTGAGAAGGGTAATGATAGTGATGATGAATGACAATTTTCTGACTGCAGTACCTGATTATGTTTATGAAATATTCCAGAATTACCACTAGGACGATTATTGGTCTTTCAGTTTTTGATTTCCGCTGTGGATTTTTATTATTTAAGTTATTATGAATTTGATTCATGGCTCTTAATTTCACTCTTTCTTTCTATTTTCTCTGATAATTGCTAAAACTTCAGTCTAAAACTTTATATATATTGAACTTCATAATCTTGATACGGTTTATTGAAACTTTAGAAACATCATATCATATCAACAACACATGCTTGATCACACAGAAACTAAATTGAATTTATTCTTCAAAACGGAAGATATAAATATCATGGTACTCATATATGGAGCTTATTCGTGATCTCACAACTTCCAATTCAGTTTGCTTTCCCAGATTTTGTTACAAACTGCTCTTGAATTCCTTTCTTGGCATTAAAGAGAACCCCGTGAACTTCATCAAAATGAGGCGCTGTTGCACTTTTTGTATTTTCGACCCACTTAAGAACGTTCTTATAAGGGCTCAGTATCCGATAGCGGTCCTTCTCACTCAAAAGCTGAAAAATCATATATTATTTTGTGTTTTGATTCATATTGACTGAAAATATGAAGAAATGAGAAAAAAAGGGAGCTTAACGTATTAATAAGTTTCATGTGGGTGTTACCTCAAGCTCCATGATTTCACATACTAAGTTAAGATCAGCTATTGATGGTTGAGATCTTCCAACCAAAAAGGGTCCATCTTTTAGCCAAAAATCCTCTAATATTGACAACGATTTCGCTAGTATTTTCTCAGCTTCTTCGGCTGCTTGAGGACTTGAAGGGAGGCCATTTAGTGGTCCCAAGACAGTGTTGATAATAACCCCAACTGTGTTATAAAACCAAGCATTTGATAATACCATTCCATAACTACTTGACAAATCTTACTAATAAAAGTAAGAAATTTAGATATATTATCACCTGACCCACGACGCAAATTGGAATGATGACAATCTAAAACTGAGTGAACCTTAGCCCTTTCGAATAGATTGCTGGGATACCTATTAATATAATAAGATTATGCAGTAGGCCAGTAGTACCCCATGTTACAACTATCGTGTTGAATGACCTTAAGACTTGAAATGCAGGAATGGAAGAATTGAAGAAGACTAAAATCATATCAACTCACCAGTGACTAGCTACTCTCGGGTATGCACATGATAAGTATATAAGAATTGCGTGACTGCACGAAAAACATGCTTTTAACTACATCGTAAAAAAAGTAAGATAAATCGTTACAATATGTGTATGCTTATTTCACTATAAAGAACCTCTCAAACAGGGTAAATCCACCATCAACTATTGCTGGAACTTGAGACATTGGATTTATTGCTGCACATAATTAAACCAGTGAAAACACATATGTGTTGTTAATGGTTGTTTTTTCAGTACAAGCTAGGTGAATAAATTAAATCAATGATTATATATAGTACTAGAAAGCAAACCTTTATATTCAGGAGTATGTTGCTCATTTTTTAGGATATTTATAGTGACTTCCTCAAAATTTATCCCATTTATCCTTCAATTTAAACCATAATTAGACAAAAACCAGAATAACAGAACTAAGAATCAAGTAAACAGTTATTTTTATTACTATGGGAAAAGTAAAGTAGGATAAAATGGTTGGCACATTCGATCATTTTTATGTATATTTTGAAAATTTTAAAAAAGTAAATAAGTACTTGCAAAAGATGAGAATTGCACGTGATGGTTGAGACATTCGATCACAATATACTTTGAGCTTCATCTCTTTATCAGAAGGAGTACACTTCAAATCTTCCAACTTGTTTATCTTTTTGAACAACATTGCAATTTTTGTTAGCAATTCACAAAAATACATGCTGCTCTTATTACACATAGACACCCTTCTGACACCACCCTTTTTTATAGAAGCCAAAAGGTATATAAACTTTTAACTACCCAACTCACACGCATACTCTTTTATCTTATACCCCACCTATTGTACCTTCCTTCACTTATTCTATCAATTAAAGCTTCCAAACCCCCCTATGATACATTGATCCTCAAAACACAAGCTAAAGAGGTGTTTCATGTTTGGATGGTATAAGACTTAATACGATAGGCGACGGTACAAACGCCCATCACTACTAGAAAAAGGGCATTTACCTACACAAAAGGCTTGCATCCAGTACTAATGGGTTTGCCCGATAGCAAATGTTGCAAGTTCAAAGACTATTAAGTGTAAACTTTAGATCTGACAAGGTTTTAGAGCAAAGAGAAGCCGCGTTAGTTTTGAATGTACCTATCTAATAGTAATTATATTCTCTAACATGGTTTAATGATAATTCAATAGTCGTAAAATACAGTTTTTCTAACCACTTGGGGCGACTCAGTGGTGAAAGGCTTGTAATTATTATCATGGGTTAATGGCATATAATAGCAACGTACTTTTTCATTTGAGTCATTATCAGATATGAACTCAAAAAAATATCACAATACCCATCAAACTTTATATGTTTTGTGCCGATATCAGCAACTTGACCATTTTTACTTACAAAATTCACGTCATGTGACACATGTACATGTCATGTCCCTTTTTTTAGAGCGTTAGGTTCCATGTCAGCCCCTAATATACACCGTTAGGTTGTATGTGTTAGTGTTAGGGTTGTATGTGTTTCAATTGGGGAAGAGTACAACACCCACTTACTCTGGCCTCCGTGCTCCCCCTCTTTGCGGCCCTCGCCTGACCTTCCGGAAAACCCTCTAACGCTCTAAAAAATGGGACATGACATGTACACATGCGTCCAACAATGACTGTGAATTAAAAATAGTCAAGTTGCTGATATCGGCACAACACATACACATATAAAGTTGGATGGGTATTGTGATACTTTTTTGAGTTCATATGATAATGGCTCAAATGAGAAAGTACGTTGCTATTATACGCCATTAACCGTATTATCATCACTAAAATTTGAGATGTATCAAGTTCAATGTTTTTGGTGCATACAATTTGACATGGTCACATCAACCTTCCCAAAAAGAGAGGTCTTTAACCAATTTGTGTTTGTACGGTTGTGGGCTTAAAACATGTGGATTAGTCGGACAAAAACGACATAAATCAAGATTACCCAAACATAAATATAAAGTACAGTTTTCATTAATTTATTATGCAATAGAAATACTACATAGATCTAACTTATCTTTATCTACTAGCTAGATATTTGACAACAAAATTGTACACACGTCATATAGGCATTGTCGTCATCACATATGTATGTGCTAAATATTTATTAAATGGGCTATCGAGATTGCTCCTTTCTTATACCAAAAATAAGAGAGAAACTATATAACTTGAAGAACATTTATGCATTTTGCTTTCTGATACAAAAAGAATTGAACATAATACTTGTAATAAACAGGATCCACTAACTTAACGACTAAGCCATCCCTTTGGGGCCTGGTTATCTATTCCTTGCCCCCTTCGCAAGTGAATTGGTTGCTTTATGTTTGTGATAAGGGTAACTGTAAAATCAATATTTGGTCACGGTTATGATCTAGGATTAATAATAGAATACCCCTTTTGTGTGTTTTATATCCAGGTTTTAAAGCAAAACCTTTTCGTCTTTCATTAGGATTTCGCGTAGGAACAGGCGAACAGCAAAGTTTAAACTGGATATGGTGGTCTAGTAATCCACAAAACACTCTATCCGGCTATTGTAATTTTCTTTCTCTAGCAACACGCTAGTCTTTAATTCAATCATATTGCCGTTAAGTCATTCAGATTACAAGCCAATGTCGCAAGTAAACAGCTTAAAGGCCTACCTTGATCAAGAAATACAACATTCAACCAAGACGCAATAATTAAAATTTGACATAAAATGCAAATAAATAACCGTGACCCAAGTTATTTTAAACCATTAAACAGACACAAAAAAACATTGAACTTCATTCGGCCAATCGTCTAAATGATTAGAGACAACAAAATACCCCTCTTTTGTACTAAAAGAGTACTGTATTCCAAGGAAGAACCAATCACCCCTTTCAGTAATCAATGCCGCAATCATCAAAATGATCCACAGGTTCAACAAACTCAAGAGGACGAACATAAACACCAATAGAATTCAAATTACCATTTAAAATGCTTCCATGAAATCCTCCAAAACAACACTTCCGCATGTTACCACACATTGGCCCAAATTCATAGTTGAATTCTTCATTATCTAAGCAATCATCCCTGCCCGTCTTTCCAAAGGGTCCGTACTTGTTTTTGTTGGTACCAAATACAATTGAAATCACCTTACCCCTTGAATACTTGCCCCTTATCGATGTTAAAAACTCTGAAGGGCGGTCCAAAACAATCTGCACTTTTTAACAAAACTAAGGCTTTGTTTGTTTTTTCAATTTCAACTCTTCTAACCTCTTCTTATCTCTTTTGTCTGAAACGGGAAGAGCTTTTTTGTTTGTTTTTTTGCAGAGAAAAGAGGTAAAAAGCTCTTCTAACCTCTTCTTCTCTCTTCTTTTAATACAAACCCTCTTCTTCTCTCTTCTTCTAACACCAACCCTCTTCTTTAAAAAAAAAAACAAATGGTCTTATTCTTTGTAAATAAAGAGCTTAGATGCACCTCTTTTTTTGCAGACATGGTTTAAAGATGAAGAGGTAAAACCTCTGAAAAAACAAACGAAACCTAATATTATTGGAAAAAAAAGATAAAACGAAACATAGGTACGTATTTTTTTATAAGTAGACTTATTACCAAATTTACAAAACTATACATGTCTCAACTTATCAAAAATGATATTCGTCAAAGAAAGTTTTGAAGGTATAGTTTTAAAGGTATTTGTCAAAAATACGTGTGTCGTACGTATTCAAATCTAAACATATAGGATGATCGGTGATGGAACTAGGAAGAACTTCAGTTCTCTAAATGCACCCAGTCCCAAACACGTGTGTACTATCAATGCTTAAGTTTTTGGTTTCTATGCAAGAAATGTCAAAGATTTCCAATATCTCAAAAATGATAATAATATCATGAAATTCCTTTTTAATGCAAACGAGGTTTTATACCCGCGCTTCGCGGCGGGGTGTTATGTTTAGAC
>BQNB010013661.1:0-76721 GCA_026074375.1 Tanacetum coccineum
GGCAGTTTTTGTCTGTTTTTGGTCATTTAAGCTCGTTTTTAGAGGTAAAAGATATGTGTAATTAAGCACTTATCAAGGACCGTAAGATTTCCAAGTGTATGATTTAGCAACAAATGCAAACATCATAAAAAGTAATTACCTTTTCCTAAGCTCATGACACCGAAGCTCGACATATATGGATGCAAATATAAATTTGCCAACAGGTGTCCGTGAATGATGTGCTAACCCCGCAACATCCCAGATTCGACATGGTATGCGTTCGTTTCCAGTGATAGCTAGTCACCCGAACGGGGATTGTCAATCCCTAATAGATCTATCCATAACATTCGCGCCCACACAATGTAATTCCCAATCACATCTATGCAATTAACAGTTCATGATCATGGACAAAATGGGTTATGGTAACTTAGGCAAACACGTAATCATAGTATAAAATGTACACTTGCGTCCAATTTGTAAAGCAAAGCATGTTCTCACCCCATGGATGTAAATCATTTAAATAATTGTAAAACGTGGGGCTATGAACTCACCTTAGCCGGTAGTTCTCTGAATGATAATAAATATCCAAGTAAGCGGTGAATCACACCGTCAAGTACCTAAGAAGTACGGTCAAGTCTTAGTTTACACATTTAAGCTAACGACTCAGTGTATAAACTAAATCCCATTTTAAGTTTATATATACCGTTATCACTTGTGTGGTGACGCACAAGATCATTGCTTTTAAAATTTCCGTTTGCTCTTGGGAAGGTGTACACAATATACGATTTAAGTTCACAAGGAATTTATGATTAATTAATAAATACACCTATTTATCTATTCGCAAGTGACTTTAGTTATATAAGTATCCGTATTATATCACGACTAGTCCGATTCCATAAGTGTTTATTTAAATAACTTGAAAAAAAAAAAAAAAAAAAAAACAAAAAAAAAAAAAAATTATATAAAATACCCTTAGGTTTTCATCATTTGCAAAAACAGTCCTTATAGTTTAAAATAGAATATTTACCGTTTACACCCCTGAGTTTCCATATTGATACGTTTAGTCCCTTTATTTTATGAAAATACATTTTAGGTTCTTATGAGTTCAAAAAGTCCCCTTAAGTTTCAGGAATGTCAAACCCGTATTATTAATACACTAGCAGATATTTCCAATATGCTATCATACTAACTTCCATGCTATCAGTTAACTAACTTCTTAAAGCCTGGAGTATTTAAACTTCCTAATTTAAGCATCGTAATCATACAACCCATTAGTGAGTTACAAATTTGTTAGAGTTTGTTTGAGCTCAGTGTTGGACACCAGAAATTCAGGATGTCCAAAAACATTTTATTTAATACACTAGCAGTATTAACAATATACTAGCAGTACTAACTCTGCTAGCAGTACTAACTTCTGCTAGCATTACTAACCCTGCTTAGCAGACAACTTCTGGCTAGCAGTACTAACCCTGCTAGCAGTACTAACTTCTGCTAACTTATTTCGACATATCCCAAACAACCCTAGTTCGCATATACTATAGTGTACACATCCTTTATTGAGCAAGACGAGTTGTTTAGAGTATTTGATACGTGACGTGAAAGTGTTTTCGTTCCCCAAACAAGTTATCAAACCTCTCCATTTAGATATTTAACGTGTGCATGTCATAATTAAAACATTCCATGCTTAATACACAAGATCTTTGTATTACGTGCCTTATGCTTTTTGGTCCCCAAACAGGCTATACATAAGTTGTATATTGTGGACGTGGACATGGGTTTGTTGTCATGCCTAGGCATGACCCAAGTTTAGCTTGTTAACACATATAACTGTGCCTAAGAACACATGAAGCAAACATGGAAACTTGGAATATGAACGTAGGCTAACCACTTTACAATGGGGGGGTCCTAGCTTCTTGAACGTATGTGTATGCGAGCAATGTGGTGACCCACATGTGTAAAACACGATCAATAACCAATCCCTAAGCTTCAAAACTTTGTAAATACCCAACTATAGCTCGTGTAACCCTTTTTATAAACTTGTATGACAACTAGAAATGTTTGTGGGTCCGAATGAGATCAAGGGAGGTGTTACACTACAACAGTTAGGTACACTGCCTATGGAGTTGTAAAACTTTGTGTGTTTACAACGACCGCACATCAAGTTTTTGGCGTCGTTGCCGAGGAACAATATAGGTTCTAATTTTTTAGCTTAGGTCTACTCGCTTGATTCCTATCAAGTGAGATTTTAATTTTTGTCAATTAGCTTTCTTGTAGTCTATATTTTCTTTGTGTTAATTGTTTCGTAAATCTTTTTTGTTGACCTCTATGGAAAATGAAAATCCTATCCGCACTCTTGGAGATTACTCCAGACCTAGCCGTGAGGGCTATCAAAACACCATTGAGCTCTCCTATGGGAACAATGTGGTACCTCTGCGATCCGACACCATCCGGTTGGTGCAAAACGGATGCTTATTCAACGGACTTCCGTTCGATGATCGAAACAAACATCTTAAGGATTTTCTAAAACTTGTGGACTCACTTGACCTTGATGTTTCAAATAGGGAAATAATGCGCCTGTGTTTATTTCAATTTTCCCTTCACGATCAAGCCAATAATTGGCTTGAACGTCTTCTAGCAGGATCTATCTCTACTTAGAAGGATATTACTACTCGTTTCATTGCTCAATTCTTTCCACCAGGAAGGACTTCTAAACTTCGTAATAACATCTTGATGTTCCAACAACATTAGGGTCAATCTCTCTTTGAAGCATGGACTCATTTCAAGGACTTACTCCAAAAAGTCCCTCATCATGGCAGCGATCTTTGGCTCCAAATCCAAATTTTCTACGATCATGTCTCTTTTCATCTTAAGAGTGAAATTGACAGCGCCGCCGGCGGTAAGCTTCGCGATAAGAACGCTAAAGAATCTTGGGAAATCATAAAGAACCTTGCTCTTTACGACCATGAAGGCTGGAATGATTCAAGAGACTTTGCAAAACCGGTCACGGCAATTTCTTTGCCTCATAGTACACCAAAAACACTTGACCGACGACTTCTTGAGCTTGAAGACCAAATTAGCTAGTTGCTAAAAGGACCAAGGACAACACCTGAAACAAGATCAACACACGTACCTCAAGCATAGGCCAAGTTGATTTCTTTAAATCCACGCTTACAAAACTATAATGAGCCACCAAGGAAAAATTCTTTAACTTTTCAAAAACATGCTCATCCGGATCTCCAAAACCAAACACTTGAACCTAGATTCGAAGCCTGAATACAAGGCTACATGACGGCACATACATAAAGGATGGAAAGGTTCGAAGAAGCCATCCTTAAGAAAAGAGAGTAAATCAACGGTAGAATGGCGGAAATGTATGGGCTTTTGAAAGAACTTATAGCAAGTAAGACGCTGGAAATGGTATTGGTAAGAGAAGAGGTCAGACACCCCATGACTAAAAATGTTAACACCATCTCCCTCATTTAGGCAGAGAAAAAGAAAGGTGTTGAAGGCTGCGAGGTTGCTGAAGGGAACGTTATGGAGCTTAACAAATTAGATGCATTGGAGCCCATTGAGTCGAATAAGGAGGAAGAGATGGAAGAAGGAACCATGGAAGGTCAGTTAAGGGTATAAAAGAAGAACTCACGGGAGTGGAAATGAAAGTTGAAGTACTAGTGGAGACGCCTAGGTCATGACACATAGGATATTACCTAAAACACAAAATCAATAAAAAACTAATCGAGAGTCTTGTAGATAACCATAAGTACAATGACTCTTTGCTAGCCATACATTTAGGTAAAATGAATCATGAGACCTACAAATCCTTACCCGCAAAAGCTATGTACAACGCGATCCTAAAGAAAAAGCTAGTGAAAAAGGACAATATGAAGAGAAATTTTGTGATACCTTGTAACATAGGAGGAATTGTAAGACCCCCAAAATGGGTCGCAGTGGAATATGTTTCAGGGAGCGTAACTTCATAATACCATTGCTCAAGTCATGAGAGAACGACCTCTAACTGTGTCGTTTGAATGAATTATTTAGACTCTAATGCACATCATATAAGCCAAGCATCTAATTCACCTGAGAAAAACATGCTTAAAAGTGTCAACTTAAAATTGGTGAGTTCATAGGTTTTTGTAAGTATAAATGTCAGACCACATTTTTGTAAAGTATGTATAACCGTTCCAATCCTTGTATGTTCCTAAAAAATGTATGTATGAATGTTGGAAATCAAAGAGTTGTAAAGTATGCATGACCATTTAAATCCCCAAATAGTCACCAAAACGTATGTATAGTTGGACCCCCATTGTTCAAAGTATGTATTGCCACTTTATTCAAGGCAACGTAAATATTCCTGTGTGTATAAAACAATGATTACGATTACTCTAAGTTCATGAAACTGCTGCGTAGACTCATATATATGCCACTTTATTCAAGGCACCGTAATTGTTCGTGTTCGTGTAAATGTTGTGCTCCGACATGCTATAACGTTCGTTTGCCCGGTGATAGCTAATCACCCGAACGGGGCTGTCACACCCGAATAGATCTATTTCATAACATTCGCGCTCACCCTCCAGGTAATTCACAGTTCAATCCGCTTAAGCTAATCCGTAATCATTTGGGTAAAAGTAAAGTATGTATTTGTGACCAAAAATGAAGTCAAGTAATGTGTCCCATAGCGAACTATGTAAATGAGTATGTAAACCAATTTGTAAACGAGTATGTAACAAGTTTAAATCAATCATGTAATTGAATTTGTAAACAAGCATGTTCTCACCCCAAAAGTTATAATGTATATGTAAAACCAGTAAAGCGTGGGGCTATAAACTCACCTTGAGTGGGTGAATCGATAATGCAAATCACTAACAGAAAATGCGTCACGATAATGACCGAATGCAACCTAATTCAATATAGGTCGTATAAGTACTAAGAACTTTGATTAACTAATACCATATATAATTCTATATAGCTACATCACCATCTAATTGTGTTTGTGAAATAATGTTTAAATCGCATTTGATAAATAATAACCATGTATTTGTACTCGTATAATCGTATGAATAGTTCTATCGCCTTTGTAAAATAATATTTATAAAGTTTAAAACATGTATAAATATTATTTAAGTGATTCTAAAATGTTTCGCAAATTTTTTTATTAAACACGAACCAACACTATTCATGTCAGGAAATAGTGTATATGTATAAAATAGTGTGTATCTTCCTCGTTTTAAGACCGTTTTGTAAGTTCTTTACGTCCACGCTTTCGTATATCAAAATATTACATTTGAATATTTTGAGTCCTCTGGTGAACAGTGGTTTTTATAAATTTAGTTGTCGTAAACTCGTAAATGTCGTATCTTATTTGTTTTAACTCCGTTTTTAGTGATTCTTTTGAGCACGTCTTCGTAATTAAAAGTTCTATCAAAATAATGAGGTTTTCAAAATATATATATCTGACGTGAACAGTAACTTTTATAAAATTATTTTATAAAAGTATTTATCATCGTAAACTTGCGTAATTCATAACTCCTTCGTTATTGATCCAAAAATTACGATTCTTAATGTTTTGGAATCCTAAAAATATGTATTATCTGAGAAAAATAATAATTTGTATATATCAGAAGTGAATCTTAAAGAGTTTTTATAAAATTTATTTTATAAACGCGTTTATTATCGCGTAACTTGTAAATTACGTATCTCCTTCGTTATAAATCGGTTTTTCAAGTTTCTTACCTTTTTGGAATCCTCATGAGACGTAGTATTCTATAAAAATATAAAATCAATAGGTTATAATTCGAATTCTAACAGAAGGTTTTGGGGTTTTTCTTAAAATGTGTTTAAAACTTGATTTTTGTAACTTTTAGTTTAGTACACTTGTTACAATTCCATTACAACCCTTAATATCACATGACTTACACATCTAGGGTCCTTAGTCCATGATTTGTTCAAAGATTGTCCAAGAATCACAAGATCCATAAGTTTACATACTCATTTGTTTATGAACTTTAAGATATACACATTTTAGGTAACCTTAATATGAAGTGTGGTGATAAACAACAAGATCTAAACCCTTGTTTAGCAAACAAACCATAGCTTTCAACAATTGAAAACCCTAAAACCAAATGAAACCCTAATCTTTCTTTTCATTTGCTTGACACTTGGTGTAAAAATCCATTTTACAAGTAAATAAGTCTTTAGATGGTGATTAACTATACAAACATTATATATGCATAAAATCATGAAAATAAAGAGATTAAGGTTTTTAGATAACCTTAATATGAAGTGTGGTGATAAACAACAAGATCTAAACCCTTGTTTAGCAAACAAACCATAGCTTTCAACACTTGAAAACCCTAAAACCAAATGAAACCCTAATCTTTCTTTTCATTTGCTTGACACTTGTAAACCCCAAACCAAACCTTCTAATCACCTTAGGATATCTTAGATATGTTGTAAGAGTGCTTGTAAATGTTGTAATTAAAATTTATATGAATGGTTTCTGTGCTTTGTTTCTGGCCGTGGGTTATAAGAGAGACAAAGAGAGGTTTTATGTTGTTTTCACCTTATGAAATGAAATGTGTGTGTTTACTTACACTAGATAAGGCCTTATATATCACACATGGCTAGTCAACAATGCACATAGAAGTCCAAGACATGATGAGGATTTCTAGGAATGAAAAGACCAAGTTACTAGTCATAGTTGGTAAAACATAAAGAGTTGGTGTATGTACATTATCAAGTTGCAAGTTTAAGATATTTCTCTTGATCTTTTCATCCATATCCGGTTATATATGTATATATGTGATGATATTTTGTAAATTTTAAGTATTGGGTATAATTGTGGGTATTTGTTGAAGCGTAGAAAAGTTTTGGTGGCTTTGGGTATGCCTAAATGTATTTTATTGCGAGACGTAAACGTTTTACGTAGACAGTAAAAATAAAATAAAAAAAGTTAATAATTATCCTCTAAATAATTATATAACACTTGCTTGATGTAAACTTTTAATTGTTTGATGTCCGTTTACGTTAAATGTTGATTTTTAGTTTACGGGATTTAGCTAAACGATTAACATTTCAAGTAAACGCGTAGTAGTTTAAAATAAATAGTTGAGTATTTATTGACGTAAGAGATGTGAAAAATGTGAATTGTTACAGTCTCCCCGTGTTAAAAGAATTTCTTCTTGAAATTTAGTTTGAGTTACCTTCCGGAATGGTGTTAATGAAGAGGTGTGGGTAAATATATATATTTTTTATATGTGAACAGTGACCCCAACGGTCATGAACAGTAACCTCGATGGTCACTAAACAGTGACCAACGGTCACCTCTTCCTCTTTAAATACTAAATTTTTATCCTCTATTTCTCCACACACACTAAATCTTTCACTTAAATTTTCTCTCATTCAATCCTCAAAAATGTTGCATATCATTACACTCTTGGCGATGGCGAGCTCGGTAGCACTCGACATTTATCTTGCCTACGTCCCATACGAAGAAGAATTTTAGTATCTG
The DNA here is from genome assembly GCA_026074375.1 of Tanacetum coccineum. NCBI lineage: Eukaryota > Viridiplantae > Streptophyta > Magnoliopsida > Asterales > Asteraceae > Tanacetum > Tanacetum coccineum. Next base: position 7,490 of record BQNB010013661.1, read on the forward strand.
GCTTTTATTCTAGCTATTCTTGTGCCCCTCATCGTCCTCGCTATTAGCGTGGGTCTCTTTTGGAAGGAATATATATTATTTTTAGGGAAGGGTTGTAATAAAACTTGTATTTCCTTTATGTTCTTATGTAATCTTATTTCTATGATAATAAACAGATGTTGTGGCAATAAATGTATTTGTTATTTTTATTTATGTCTTTCGATAATTTCGTTACCACGCTTGGTAACTCGTTTGCATTTCCCTTCTAAATTGCTTTAAATTTAGTGTTCAAGATTTTTGATGTTGGTTTAATATTTATTGTTGCGATCAAGGACTGACTTCTAGTAGGCTTATTTATTCCCTTCCGCTTAACGCGTGGGTTAATTTTTTTTATCTTTATATAGTAAGGTGGTGTAAGAGTTTTACTCAGTTATTATGATTATTAGTTTGATTCCTTGTGATAAATAATTTTTGTGAATACGCACACAAAACTTGATATAATTAGAAAATTGTTTCTTGACAAAAAGTTTTAAGGTGACTACTCTCAGCATGGGCATGGTCCTTCCTGAATTATACATAGGTGATCAGGCTATGTATATTTAAGGACTAACGATGCTATGCTAATTGTCAAAATAACGTTATGATTTCAGAATGGCTTACATGAATGATTAGAGAATTATAGTAGATTGGCGGAAATTTCAAAATACATAGATTTGATAGATAATTTGAAATCATTCGTACAACACAACGGGAATTTAAAAGAAAATACAACGAGAATTCTTAAAGGAAATAGAGTCTAAGCATTGGTATCATCCTCCATGTTGTTAAGGTCTTGATTGATTTCTCTTCCTCCTAAGGCATGCACCATTCCACGTGCTCTAGTACCTCCAGTTTGGTTTCCATGGTTTTGGTTCTTTAACTTCAGGAAATCACTCCTGTAATTCCCTTGATTCCCACATTCATAGCAAGTGGTGGTTCTCTGATTGTTAGTAGCAGCAGGACTCCTATAGTCTTGGGTCAAATGACTAACTCTCTTGCAGTTTGCGCACTTATAGGCACTGGCTATTGGATGAAACTTGCACTCGTTCACAATGGTAGAGTTCCAGCAAACTCCATCCATTCACCAGACCCAGCTGTATACGCTACATCCCATACCTTGCTACATGTCTTGGAGATTGATTGCTGAGCTTGTTTGTTGTTAACACCCCCCCCCGTCATCGTAGCTGTCCTTGTTCTCTGACGGAACGTTATTCAGCAAAAGAGCATATTTTCTTGTCCATCAGTTCAGTTGCCATTTTAATTGCCTTTTGCATTGTCTTAGGCTTTGATACAACCACACTTCTGTGAATCATGCCGGGCAAACCACTGACATATCTCTCAATCTTATCTGATTCTTCAGGAAACATCTTAACATACAGCAATGCCAGTTCCTGAAAACGTTGGTTGTACCCTATCACGTCGGTACCTTTTACTTTCAAGTTCTACAACTCAACCTCCAGTTTCTTAATCTCGCCCCTCGCGCAGTACTTGTCAGTCATCTTCTTTTTCAGATTTGCCCAAGTCATTGCGTACGCAACATCATGACCAACAGTCCTAACGTGGGAGTTCCACCATGTTAGAGCACTTCCAAGAAGAGTACAATTGGAAAACTTGATTTGGTTTTCCATAGAGCAGTTGCTTATACTGAACACAATTTCCATTTTCTCAAACCATTGAGTCAATTCGACAACTCCTTCCGTGCCTTTGAAATTTAGAGGTTGGCACTTCATGAAGTCTGGGTAAGTGCACTCATGAACGACTCGCTCATTTCTTCTAACACCCATTCCCGAATTATGGTTGTCTTCGCCATTCATGCTTCCGTCAGCATCACGTGATGCCAATGCATCATCAACACATTTGTCGATCAGTGCCTTAAGATGGGCATTGGTGACAGATGTGGTGGTGGTTGTTGGGCATGTGAATTGCCTTTGGTTCTTTTTCTGTTGGTGTCCTTTCCTTCAAACACCGAGTAATAAATGAAATTAGTTTAGTTCTCTAAGCCGTGCTTCAAAGATGAAGTGTTGTAGGATGATATGTTAAAGTCGTGACCATCGTGTTACTTGTAATTTTTGAGGAATGTTCTAGTATTATATAAATAGGCTTTTATATAAATAATGTAAAAATATACGTAATATAAAATAAACACGTATATCAATCATAAAGCATCTAGTAAAACCAACTAATGAAAACTAAATAGATATGCATGTCCTGTTAAAAATCTTTTAAAAAATGTGATCATTGAAAGTCGGTTATTTATAGTCTAGGTAAAATGCAACCTAGTTCTCTATAACCTTGGATCTGATTACCAATCTGTAACACCCTCAAAATGGGTCACAACAGAATATGTTTCAGGGAGCGTTACTTCATAATACCATTGCTCAAGTCATGAGAGAACGACCTCTAACTGTGTCATTTGAAAAGAAATCTTGGATTATTTAGACTCCAATGCACATCACATAAGCCAAACATCTAATTCACCTGAGAAAAAACATGCTTAAAAGTGTCAACATAAAGTTGGTGAGTTCATATGTTTTTGTAAGTATAAATGTCAGACCACAGTTTTGTAAAGTATGTATGACCGTTCCAATCCTTGTATGTTCCTCAAAAATGTATGTATGAATGTTGGAAATCAAAGAGTTGTAAAGTATGCATGACCATTTAAATCCCTAAATAGTCACCAAAACGTATATATGAGTGTTGTAAATCAAAGAGTTGTAAAGTATGCATGACCATTTAAATCCCCAAATAGTCACCAAAACGTATGTATAGTTGGACCCCCATTGTTCAAAGTATGTATTGCCACTTTATTCAAGGCAACGTAAATATTATTGTGTGTATAAAACAATGATTACGATTACTCTAAGTTCATGAAACTGTTGCGTAGACTCATATATATGCCACTTTATTTAAGGCACCGTAATTGTTCATGTCCGTGTAAATGTTGTGCTCCGACATGCTATAACGTTCGTTTTCTTGGTGATAGCTAATCACCCGAACTCTCCAGGTAATTCACAGTTCAAACCGCTTAAGCTAATTCGTAATCATTTAGGTAAAATTAAAGTATGTATTTGTGACCAAAAATGAAGTCAAGTAATGTGTCCCATAGCGAACTATGTAAATGAGTATGTAAACCAATTTGTAAACGAGTTGTAAACGAGTATGTAACAAGTTTAAATCAATCATGTAATTGAATTTGTAAACAAGCATGTTCTCACCCCAAAAGTTATAATGTATATGTAAAACCAGTAAAGCGTGGGGCTATAAACTCACCTTGAGTGGGTGAATCGATAATGCAAATCACTAACAGAAAATGCGTCACGATAATGACCGAATGCAACCTAATTCAATATAGGTCGTATAAGTACTAAGAACTTTGATTAACTAATACCATATATAATTCTATATAGCTACATCACCATCTAATTGTGTTTGTGAAATAATGTTTAAATCGCATTTGATAAATAATAACCATGTATTTGTACTCGTATAATCGTATGAATAGTTCTATCGCCTTTGTAAAATAATATTTATAAAGTTTAAAACATGTATAAATATTATTTAAGTGATTCTAAAATGTTTCGCAAATTTTTTTATTAAACACGAACCAACACTATTCATGTCAGGAAATAGTGTATATGTATAAAATAGTGCGTATCTTCCTCGTTTTAAGACCGTTTTGTACGTTCTTTACGTCCACGCTTTCGTATATCAAAATATTACATTTTAATATTTTGAGTCCTCTGGTGAACAGTGGTTTTTACTGTTCATAGACTTTTATAAATTTATTTTATAAATTTAGTTGTCGTAAACTCGTAAATGTCGTATCTTATTCGTTTTAACTCCGTTTTTAGTGATTCTTTCGAGCACGTCTTCGTAATTAAAAGTTCTATCAAAATAATGATGTTTTCAAAATATATATATCTGATGTGAACAGTAAATTTTATAAAATTATTTTTATAAAAGTATTTATTATCTTAAACTTGCATAATTCGTAACTCCTTCGTTATTGATCCAAAATTATGATTCCTAATGTTTTGGAATTCTAAAAATATGTATTATCTGAGAAAAATAATCATTTATATATATCAGAAGTGAATCTTAAATAGTTTTTATAAAGTTTATTTTATAAACGCGTTTATTATCGCGTAACTTGTAAATTACGTATCTCCTTCGTTATAAATCGGTTTTTAGAGTTTCTTACCTTTTTGGAATCCTCATGAGATTTAGTATTTTATAAAAATATAAAATCAATAGGTTATAATTCGAATTCTAACAGAAGATTTTGGGATTTTTTCTTAAAATGTATTTAAAATTTGATTTTTGTAACTTTTAGTTTAGTACACTTGTTACAAGTCTATTACAACCTTTAATATCACATGCCTTACACACCTAGGGTCCTTAGTCCATGATTTCCAAAGATTGTCTAAGAATCACAAGATCTATAAGTTTAGATACTCATTTGTTCATGAACTTTAAGATATAGACTTTTTAGGTAACTAATTTATATGAGCTTTTTATACATAAACCATACATGTAAAATGCGTATAAATCCATTATAACATTATATTAATATTCATATGTCATATGTAAAAGTGTACCAAATCATAAACAAATGTAAAAACCCATTTTTACAAGTAAATAAGTTCTTAGATGGTGATTAACTATACAAACTTTATATATACATAAAATCATGAAAGTAAAGAGATTAAGGTTTTTAGGTAACCTTAATATGAAGTGTGGTGATGAAAAAGAAGATCTAAACACAAACCCTAGCTTTCAACACTTGAAAACCCTAAAACCAAATGAAACCTTAATCATGCTTTTCCTTTGCTTAACACTTGTAAACCTCAAACCAAACCTTCTAATCACCTTGGGATATCTTAGATATGTTGTAGGAGTGCTTGTAAATGTTGTAATTAAAATTTGTATGGATGGTTTGTGTGCTTTGTTTTTGGCCGTGGGTTATAAGAGAGACAAAGAGAGGTTTTATGTTGTTTTCACCTTATGAAATGAAATGTGTGTGTTTACTTACACTAGCTAAGGCCTTATATATCACACATGGCTAGTCAATAATGCACATAGAAGTCCAAGACATGATGAGGATTTCTAGGAATGAAAAGACCAAGTTACTAGTCATAGTTGGTAAAACATAAAGAGTTGGTGTATGTACATTATCAAGTTGCAAGTTTGAGATATTTCTCTTGATCTTTTCATCCATATCCGGTTATATATGTATATATGTGATGATATTTTGTAAATTTTGAGTATTGGGTATAATTGTGGGTATTTGTTGAAGCGTAGAAAAGTTTTGGTGGCTCCGGGTATGCCTAAATGTATTTTATTGCGAGACGTAAACGTTTTACGTAGCCAATAAAAATAAAATATAAAAAGTTAATAATTATCCTCCAAATAATTATATAACACTTGCTGAACATAAAATTTTAATTGTTTGATGTCTGTTTACGTTGAATGTTGATTTTTAGTTTACGCGATTTAGCTAAACGATTAACATTTAAAGTAAACGCGTAGTAGTTTAAAATAAATAGTTGAGTATTTATTGACGTAACAGATGTGAAAAATGTGAATTGTTATAGGAATAAAGTACGTGAATGCCTTGATTGACCAAGGGTCTGAGGTAAACGTAATGCCCATGTCCTTTTATAATAGACTCACCAAAAAAACCCTGTAGAGACCGATGTTAGACTCTCCCTAGCTAGTCACACGTATATTTACCCCTTGGGAATAGCTGAAGACATGTTGATTGATATTGGCAGCTATGTATACCCCGTAGATTTCATGATTTTAGACATAAAGGAAGATAAGAACAAGCCTTTCATTCAAGGAACACCTTTCTTGACAACAACCAAGGCCGTGACTAGATTTGAAAAAGGAACGACAACTCTAAAATTGGTATTTAAAATCAAAGACTATGATTTCTTATTGGTCCCTGTATATCCCTCGTAAATTTTAAAGAAGAATGTTGAGGATGAATTTAGATTCATTAGAACCCCACATAATATTAAGTTGTTTAAGATGATTTTTACATTCGGAAGAAAGAATTCAAATACCTCCAAGAGGAAAGAGATTGAATTCAATCCAGTTAGAGAAGGTTCGGTTGTTTGACAATATGGGTTCTAATTTTAAAAGGGGAGGATGTTGAAGTAAGTATCGAAGGAGGTGTCACGTTAAGGAGTGTGACTACAAGTCTAGATACAAGCCTCGTTAAATAAACAAAAGCCGCTTATTGGGAGGGCAACCCAGTCTCTTATTTTCTCCATTTTAGAGTTGTCTTGTGTGTCTTATGTGTCATGTTGTTCGATGTCATATCTTTGTGCTATATTTTATCAGTTTATGCAGTAGTTTTCCAGGAAAATAACTAATAGGAATTGCGTTGTTAGAATTGTAGAAAAATTAACCAAGAAAACAGATGTGGAAAATCTTCCAGTTGCTGGAGACAGGCCTTTTAGGATTTTTTCCTGACGGTGTTTTGTGTGTTACATTAAGAAACTGTGTGAAAATTCGATTTTTATTATTTATTTTGAAATATATTAATTTTAGTATAATTTTCTAGAATTTATAATTTTTCTCTAAAACTTGTAGAAATGCCACGATTTTCCATTTAGCCATCCATCCTGATCTTTACCAATTTTGTAGAGTGGTTCAAAACCCTAATTACATCAATGTATTTTATAATCCGCAGCCGATTTGTATTACACTTAGGTGTTGTTGTTTATTGTCTTTGGATTTGCAGGTTATATTTGCTTGAGAAGAAGCTATTTGTAGAGTTCTTACTGAGTTTTAATGGACGATTCTGGATGACAATTAACCGACTTATCATTTGTTTTTCTCTATTATGAGCAAAACTAGGGGAGTATAGTTTCTTTTCCCTTTTTGCTTTCCTCTATTCAGATTCTTAATTCGGTACTATTCGCAGTACATTGGGGACAATATTCAAAATAAGTGTAAAGGGAAATAAGCACTAGAAATTATTCCTTCAATTGCATTTGCTTTGTCCTAAAAATGATGTGTAATATACTGAAACTTAGCGTATAAGGTAATTTTGACCAAAATTTTAAACTTTTATGGCACACACCAATGAAAACCAAGTATTATTAGTGTCTCATAGATAGGATGTATATGACTAGCACAAAAAACCCTACCACTCAAAAATTCCCCCCTCCTAAAAAACATGAGGTTCGCCCCTAGATGTTTAGGAATTCAGGGCTATACCATCTTTGATGCCTTTAAGGAGTTACGTCATCTACCTTAGCATTGCTCGAGTTAAGAGAATGAGATAACATATCACATCCTGTGTAATGTGCGTGTCGTGGTTTGTGCGTTTGGATTTGATCACCTCCAATATGTTGTTGTGTCGCTATTAGTTACTGAGAGTATTGGTTAGACGGAGGTAAAGATAGGTAGTATTATTAAATTCTAGTCTTCTTTTTGTGATGTTCGCTCTTGAGAAAAACGCCTCTGAAGTAAGATCGCATTCGTGTGATTAGGATTTGCTAAATGATAAGAGGCACTAAGATAAACCTTGTTTTAAACTTGTATTTATTATTATGGTCTCCGCTGTCATATTAAACTACCCACCACCTTGCTATTTACACTCATTTTTAGGGTGCAAGGACCACCTTAGTACACCTTTTTTAAGCTATTATTTTCGCGGTTACTTCATAATTTTCTGTTGGTTTCCAGATTATTAATGAAGAGCATTATTTACACCCTTAACCAAATGTTTTTACACCCAAATCGCCTTAGCCTTCTTTGTATGTATTTATTTTTTAGTATATTATTGTAAAAACCAGTTAATATTTGGCTTAAGTACATGGTTGCTAAGTCGAGTCTTGTATTAGTGTGTACAATTTTGGGACGATTATGATTCATGGTAGTTTTTATTTTTATGGAGAAAATGGGGAAGAAAGTCAATTTATTACCCCATACGTGCTTAATGCACTCCATGTTATTTTGATCCTTGCAATTCGGGTCATTAGTTACTTTGTAATTATGAGTTCTAAAACTCAAGTGTAGGGGTATGTTTATAAACCCCAAGTCATGTACTATTATGTTTCAGCAAATGGCAGGGCAAAAGTGTACAAAAAAAGAGAGAAAAAAAGGAAAGGGAAAAATCAAAGAAAAAAATGTATATAAAAAAAGAAGAGAAAAAACGTATGGGCTGCCATTTTGCATATGTTCATGTTTATATCAAAAGAGTTACATTTGTTATAAGTTTGTATATCTTAGACTGGCATGAGTATGTCGGTCGAGTCTGGGTCTTAGAACGCTACGTGTATTTATTCTTGTATTTATTTAACTCATCATCACCCAAAATTCACCTAAATATATCCTTCTGTTTCGTTTCGTTTAACTTACAAACCTTATGGCCACAACCCCTTTTAAAAGACTCTTTGATATTAATTCCTAGGGTTACGCCACAACATGTGGAGGTTTGATCCTTTATCAAGCTTATGGTAATTTATATGCTAGTGTTAATTTTTCGTTTCCTTTATTGTTATAATTGATTATACACCAGAGAGAAAGAGAAAATCCAAACACTTATTGTAAGGTGATAGTATATATTTTTCGTGCTTTTATTTATGAGGTCTAATTGGTTGTGCCATGATCTATCTTTAAAAAGTAAGTTAAATGCCCCCGATATTGTTATTGTCTCTAGTAGAAAAAGCCCATTGTTGAGGACAAGCAAATTCCCAACTATAAAGGTATTTAATGAGGTGTCATTTTATATACTTTTTGGGGTTATTTAACCCCCTAAATCATGCAAATAGGCCAAAAATATGTGCTTAATCATTTCTTTTTATGTTTTTAGCATTTGGGAAGCTCTTGGAGGACATACACGAGACCTGGACTTAATTTGGGAAGAAACGGGACAAGATTGCAACTTTACATGAAGTGGTTTCATGAATGTGCATACAGTGTTTAAAGACGGCATCGCAATTTCTAACGACGCCCTTCCGAACCTACATGACGGATTGCATCAAGAAAATTTTTGTGACGGCTTCTTTCCAGAACGGACCGCCTCAATAGAAACCCTAGAAGTTTCGGCGAAAGCACGGCATCAGGAATTCTTGCGACATCGTCGCGGCTATTTCCTATATATTACAAAAACTCGTTTTTTAAGGTCTATAGTTGTGCAACTTTTGGGAGACGAACTATATTGTTAGGGTTCAGTTATTTAGTAGCCTTTAAGGCCGTTTTTAGGGTATAAAAACCCTCTTGTATCAGCCTTATACTCATGATTTGATCAAGTGAAGTCCATTATCTCTTAATCTTTTAATATGTCTATGTGTTGTTGGATTAATTATTGTTAGGCAGAAACCGGGTCAATACATATGCTGTCAGAATCACAAGTTGATTGCTGACATTGAAGACGACATCATGGACCCAGTGATGCAATGCACAACCCTTCCCAGCCATTCGAGTTTCTCTTGAAAGAAACTTGTCTCATTTGTCACGGAGACTAAACATGCAATCTACTGTCTCACTCACTCCGAGTAAGTCGGTATTGAAAAGGTGGCAGTCAGCTCCAGCCTCCGATCACTAATATCAAAGCGCACTTTCGAGTCTAGAGCCAAGAGATCATCAATTAATCTCGTTAGGACACATTTCCATTTATCTTGTCTTTCACACACTGTGGAAACAAGGTTATCTTAAGAGTCCTACGCATTATCCTTGTGATATTGCCAGAACATCCGAGTGATACGAAGGTATTCACTATGAAGATGGAAATCCTGCTAGAGCCTACATCAAACAAGCTCTAGGTAGGTGACTTGTGCGATTCTACAAGAATCAAACTTGTGTCAACTGGAAAGAAACGATGGTGCGATTCTACGTGAATCAAACTTGTTCCAGCATAAGAATTGACGGTTATTGAACATTTGACAACCAATCAAAACTATCGAAGTGTTACAAAATATTTTCATAATTAACACTTAGACTGATTTTTCAAATCAATTTTCTCTTTATTGCTAACTGTTTCATTACAGGATCATTTAAAGATGGAGATGGAGATGGAGATACCCAGTTCCAGTAATGTCAAGTTAATAACCGAATGCTCAGACACGACCTACACTTGTTATGAAGTTATGAAAGATCTCATAAAGGTGTCAAAGCTTCCGCAAACTCTGATATCATATTCTTCTTCACAAGTGCACAAGATGGCAATAAATTACTAGATGATGAGAGATTAAGTTTGGCTGATGATCTCAAGAAAGCTCATGATCAAAATCAAAACAAGTCAAAGTGAACAAGCTCAATTGTTATCTAAAGATCACTACAACAAAGTACTAGATGTAACATGAAGAATCAAAAGACTGCAAGCTGTAAGAGCTTAAGTCTAGTGTTTTCAAGGGTGACCTCCCTTAGGGGGAGATTGTTAGATATGAGTAAAAGACTCGGTCACCCCGTATATTTATTGTTTATAATAGTTCGTAGTTTAATAGTTAATCGTATGTCTTTCGGTTTTAAGCCGGGTACTAATACCCGGTATTTTGTAAAAACTATATAAGCCTCTTCCAACTTTGGAAGAGGCAAGCTAGTCATTTTCACTTTTCTTATTAAACACATTTTCTCTCACTAGAAAATCCCTCTCATGTGTTTCTCTCTCTAGAAACTAGCCCAATCACAAGAATCATCACCCGTGTTATGAATTAAACGATCCTACAATTGGTATCAGAGCAGGTTTGGATTCGTGATTGATTCTTATGGTTGTTCAAGATCAAACTCGTCCTAATTTTGGTTCTAAAAAGCCCACAGCTCAACTTTCTTTTTGGGCTTAATTGGTTGGTTAATGTTGTTGTTTTTCTTGTTACTTATGCTAAGGAAGTTGTATTGGTACTACTACAAGTGATCAACAAGCCTCAAGTTCGAAAATAAAGCTAAAAGGTTCGAATTTATTTTTGTGTTCTTCGTGGAGAGTTTCCTAATATTGGAAGATTCACAAAGATTTACATGTTATTGTGTGCTTAATCTTCTTAAAGTCGCATAATGTTACATGTTATAGCTTTGATCCGTGGTTGATAAGCTCATTTTGAAGTGTTTATGCAAAATTCGTCCTTAGTGTTCTAGCTGGCGGTTTGGTATAAGAGGGGACAAGATCCACATTTTTAGGAAAAGGTAGGTGGCGAGTTGACTGGTCAAAGGCGAGTTGATTATTATAATCAATAATAGTTCACGGCGGTTTGCTTTTAAAAACTCGCGGCGAGTTGCTTAAAGAAATGGCGGTTTGAGTTATTTGTTTAATAGGCAGCGAGTTACTACAGGTTACAAGGCGAGTTGATTATAATATTAGCCAAAAGCAAACGTTACTTTGCCAAAATTGAAAACACACGGCGAGTTGCTCATTTTTATTCAACGGCGAGTTAAAGAAAATCACACGGCGAGTTGCCTATTTAACCGGCGGTTTGAATATAACATTATACGGCGAGTTACCAACTGGAGGCGAGTTACTCATGATTCTCACAGCGGTTTGCTTATTTTAATAAGGCAGCGAGTTAGTCACTTCTTGCGGCGGTTTGCTTATTTTATTCAGGCAGCGGTTTGCCAAGACAGACCAAGGCAGCGGTTTGAGATTAAATTGTAGACAGCGGTTTGCCTCATTTTCAGTGGCGGTTTGCGTGAGTTTTTGGAGGCGGTTTGATTAAATCCAGACGACACCCCTTTTAGCGACACTTTTTGGCGGAAAAATTAAGTAATTTGTAATCTTTTTTCTATAGCCTTTTTAACTTATTTTTACATCAAATTCAAATTTTGGTAATAGGGTAAAAAAAAATTCGGTCGACACCTTTTTAGCGACACTTTTTGGCGGGAAAAATTAAGTAAAATATAATTTTTTCTTTAGCCTTTTTAGCTTATTTTTACACCAAATTTAGATTTTGGTAATAGGGTAAAATTTATTTTTTTCATAATCCAACTGCGCCAAATTTCAAACAAATCAACAAACCAAATACCACAACCAAGTACTTCAAAGATAATCAAACCACAACAAACAAACCTAAATCACAAACAATTATTCATTCACGGTTTTCTATTGATTTTGTAAAATCCCGTTAATCTTTTATCGGTTTTAATCATAGACTTGTAAAATCCCGTGAACGTTAATTGCATTTAAAACCACAACATCAATCACATTATCTACTTAAGATCCTTAATTTTATTTCACACATCGAATTTCAATGGAATCTTCTAATTCTAATTTAAAAGAGAGAGAGCTTCAACTGACGCAACGGCTCGCAAAACAAAGGCACTCCAACTGCATGACATGGTTTGAACAACTCGAGACACATCTTCATGATCTCTATCTCCTTAATTCGCCTTATGCTGTTGATGCATTTAAACCAGCATTTCGCTCATTCTTTGGTGAAGAGCATCAGACTTTCAAATTGAAGATGTTTCATAATCTGGATCAGTTAAGGCTACAACTTGAAAGAGAGAATCTTCATGGGGTTAATGCAAAGACTTGTCTTCAAGCACTCAGAACACAGTTCAAGGAATTTCTTGCCTCAAAAGGGGTAAATGCAACGGATCTTCTGAATCAAGATTGGCAACAAGACTTCGAAGACTTCACGCGCTGTGAACCTAGTGCGTACAGACGTGAGTTACTCGAGAACCTGGATACACTTGAAGCGGTCATTCATAGAGTTGTAAATACATATGGTGTATTACGCATGAAAGAAAATGAACTTAATGCACTAAAGGAGAATGGAAGTCAGTTGCATGATGAAATACTTCATGAGCATCAAATTAAGTCAAGTGTCAAGATGCAGTCTCAAGATATTCAGATCAATCCAGTTCAAGCAATGGATGACAGCTTGATTGTATCAAAAAGCAGTTTGATAGAGCCTGAAAACAACAATGCATTCAGCAAATCAGAGATTGAAACTCAGATGCAAAGGCAAGAGGAAAAGGTCAATATGCGTGAAGCAGTTGATGCTGGGTTGGTTGTCACAGAAAGCAGTGGGACAAAGCCCGACAAGCAGGATACAAGTAGCAGTTCAGGGAATTATACCACACAAGCTGTGGATGCAGATATCGGACCAGTAAATGACGAAGAGCCATTTGCTGAGGTACAATTGACTGCTCTACATAATATCCTTGCTAATGAACAACAGCATACTGAGCAATCTGAACCCAGTTATGACACACATCTGTTGGAAACTATTGATAGCAATACCACTCCTACTTCAACAAATATGTGTCATAGGGGAGGAGAGATTGACCAGGATGCTTTGCTTAAAACTGAGCTTCTCAAAACGAAAGATATGGTTGATAAGGAAATTTACAATGAACTTTCAAAACGATTTTTACAACTGGAAAAACATTGTATTTCACTTGAAATACAAATTCAACAAAAGGAAGAAAGTTTTCAAAGTAACAAACCATGTAAGAATCAGGAATTTCCTGAATTTCGTGAATTTTTTGTGATTAATGATTTGAAAGCTCAGCTACTGGCCAGAACCACACTAATTTGCAACTTGAAGAAACAAATTAAAAGTGTGAAGGAAACAAGTAATGAAGCCAAAGTTAAAAATCAAAGGCGAGTTGTTTTTTTTTAATAAAAAATTTGCTGGCGGTTTGCTTTTATAGTGGCGAGTTACCACGGGTTGCCACGGCGAGTTGCTTAAAATATTGATCAAAAGGAAAAGTTACCATGCTTAAAATTCTAAAATCAACGGCGGTTTGAGAAAATTTCTTCGTCGCGAGTTGCCATTAAAGGACCACGGTGGGGGGGGTTTTTGCTATAAGTGAGACGGTTTGACAGGCGGCGAATTAACAAAAACAAAAGGCGGTTTGATTATTTTATTTAGGCGGCGAGTTGTCAAAAGGAAGCAACGGTTTGAATATTAAATTAGGAGGTCGACAGATAATCATCTACATTGTCGATCCATCTTCTCTCAAATCTACGTTCAGACATGTAGGTATTTCCGCCCAATTCGATTCTAGTTGATGAGAGAGAGGGCGGCTTATAGGGGTGAGTCTCCATCTGATCTCGGGTTGAGAACTCTAAGGGGCTGATGGTTGTGCCAGGTCAATCTAACCGATAACATGCATGCGAGCCTATAAAGAGTGACTAATATAGATAGAGAGGACTGTGATAGGGAGGGTAGGACATCTATTCAATGCACCACAAATTTACTGTACTAAACGAACAAGTCATCAGCTGTGTGTAGTGGCTCGATCATTAGACGATATACACCTTTTTTACGGAAGATATCAAGTCACGAATGTATTATTATTCTTTTTATAAGAGCATTGTCATCACACCTGATCACTCTCATCCTTACATCTAGACATGCCACTCATTCAAATTTCATGGGGATAGATTCACACCACTAGTCGAGTGTGAGTGAATCCTTAGACACAAAAACAAATTTGTCGACAGACACTTATATAGCTGTTGTCGTGGGAAGGGGGAGGTATAATATCATACATGAAGACTAAATACACTATTCTCATCTGCGAGTACGTTGCGAGGACACTTCCCTACAGACTTTTTGGAGTATTGAGATCTGTAGGATGACTTAATTTCCTATTGTAGTCTTTATAGATATCGTCAGTATTCTTCAACACTACTGCTGCGTGGGAGAGTAGACAGAAGAGGGGAGCTATGTTAGGGGGGAGGGGGTGGTTGTGTGGGACGTGGGGGACGAAAAGTGTATAAATTAAATAATATTGTGGTAAACAATCAGGTGTGATTGTATTGGTTAGGTGAAGGGTGTTTTGGTTTTGGTTAATTCACGTAATCAAAAATACAGAAATGACAAAAACTATCAGTGAACTTTCTTCTCTCCATCAGCTAATTTTATAGCATAGGATGTGTCGTATAGTTTTCAACGCACCGAAATAAACCATGTTTAATTGTACCTACCAAACAATCATAGAGACAAGTATAGATTTTAAACCAGTGTAATCAGCACAAATCACAGTGCTATCATCGCCCCTTAAACCAAAAAACCATCACAAGGACTTAAACTGCATTAATCATACAGAGAAACCAACCTTAACACAAATCGAATATGGTTTGTTTGATATTTTAAACTTCAGGAACAATTGTATTTGATGTTGATTAGGATCAAATTGTTTGGAAGTTTTCTCCTCTAGGTTTTCTATTGATTGAAATAGAACTTGAGTTTTCACTCGATAGGCCAAATGAAGTAAAGAGAGGTAGAATTCTAGTAGGCTACAAAACAAATTGTAGCCCGATTATCCTACGGTTCAATTTTCATCTATAATGGATGGATTCAGTTTCATGAACGATGGGTTATTTTTCCGGTACTATACTCACAATCTACCTTACTTTGAAACTCAAGGTAGAGCACAAATCCTCCCCGTTTTATTTGTTAAATAAAGTAGAGTTTCAACTCGGTTTAAAATCATAGATGTGTAAAAATCCCGTGAACCTTGACTAGCAATACATAACCACTAAAACTTCAATCACACAACAACAATCCACTTAAGACCAACAACTTTCACCCTTCATAATTCAAACCATTCAATCAATCATGGTCCTACTCTATTCAAACCTCCTCGACATATATTCAAATCAACAATAATAACATGGCAGCTGGTTCAAAAGAGCGTCCACCAATGCTTGGACCAGGAAGATAATCAAAAGAAGATCAGCAGCACATCTTCTGATGCGATACGATCGAGCACAACATTGCACACATCTTCAATCAACGCTGCGCGACTACTACGATTTGAATGACGACTAAACTCCGCACATTAGAGATCACACTTATCTACTCACGATCAACTTTGTGTGAGGGGCGTGAGGCACTGAGGGCGCTTATAAGTCATCTCGCAAAAGCTACAGCACACGGGGTAGCGTCTGAGTCTCATGTACAGAGGGAGAGGGATCGTCTGTGCAGTCTTTGCTCGTGGAATCAGGACTGTGCATGCATAGTTACAACCAGTATCGTCTTTAACTGTTATCACATCAACGTGGTTTACACTCTCTTTGCACATCACACATTATCTGATAGACGTAGATGGAGTGACAAGGAGCACAACAGTATATCATAGCACACAGCTAAAGAGAACAAACTGTATTTTAAAGCTGAAAAGGAAGCTATTTTCTTGCTTCTTACTCGTATTGGAGATGAATTCTACTCAAATGTTGATGCATGCAACACTACTAATGAGATGTGGACAGCCATTAAAGGACTACAATAGGGTAAATCATTGAACATTTAAGACATCAAGACTAATCTGTTCTGGGACTTTGGGAAGTTTACTTCTCGTGATGGAGAATCCATGGAGTCTTATAACTCCCAGTTTTACAAACTGATGATGAGCATGGAGTCTTATTACTCACGGTTTTATAAACTGATGAATGAATTGACTAGGAACAACTTGGAAGTTACAATAATGCAAGTGACGCTTGTCAAGCAATCAGAAAAGATAGACACCATCTCATACCACAGACTTTTTGACATTCTGAAGCAGTTTCAGAAGGAGGTTAATGATATTCGTGCTGAGAGAATAGCCAAAAGTGCAAATCCATTAGCACTTCTTGCGGCTGCTCAACCATATTCAGATAATTACTATCAAGCACCAAAACCTCAAAGATCTAATGCAACATCATCTTCTACAAGACCTAGTGCATCTACCAGACACAAAGGCAAAGAGATCGCCAAACCAGTTACACCTCAATCTGAGTCAGTGTCTGAAGAAGACAGTGATCCTGAACAAGCTCAGAGGGATAAGGACATGCAAAAGAATCTGGCACTCCTTGCAAAGTATTTCAAGAAGCTTTACAAACCTACCAACAACAACCTTCGAACTTCTTCAAACTCCAGGAACAAGACTGAAGATACCACACCAAGGTATAACAATGACAATCAGTCAAGGCAGTTTGGGAATCAAAGGACAATGACAGTTGCTGGGGCTAGGGAAACAGTAGGCAGTCAGGTAGTGCAACAGACTGGGATACAGTGCTTTAACTGCAAGGGATATGGGCACTATGCAAAGGAATGCAGGAAGCCAAAGCGGGTTAAAGACTACGCGTATCACAAGGAAAAGATGATGATGTGCAAACAAGCTGAACAAGGTGTTCCTCTTTAAGTCAGTTTTAATAAGTTTTTAAGGTTCAAATATCAAGTTTAGTGTTTAATCTATCCAAGGTTTGAATCTGTGGTGTAATTGTTTGATATCTCAGCTTGTTTGATTAGAACTTGATTAATGGCATTTAGGTGTTTAATTCATTCTTGTTTTGAGTTTATAATGCAGTAAAAATTAGTTAATATAAGTGTGCAATTGTCCTTTGGTTTTAGAAATAATCTGTCACAATTTCTAAATGTTACCTTCAAAGTTTAAGAGCCAGTTCTCAATTGCCATTTTTAGTTAGATTTAGTTTGTTTTAGGGTCTTATATTGATAGAATAAGCTCATTGGACATCTAGCTTGATCTGTTTTTAGCTTTTGAGCTTTTGCATTAGCTTTTACTAGTTTAAAATTAGGGCTGCATATAGCCATGTTTAAATTTCAAAAATCCAAAAAGAATAGTTTTATAAATCTGTCAGTTTTAAAGTCCTTTTTTCTAGCTTATTTCTAAACCAATTTTCTTAAAACTTGTTTTTATGTGTTCCTTGGATGATAAACTTAATCTGTTTTTAGTCTTTTCCGATTTACAAGTGCTTATTAGGTCTTAATTTTAGCTCAAAGTTGGGCATTTTTCATTTAAAACTGCTAGTTAAGTCTGTTTTTGCTTTCAGCTTTTAAGAGTTGTTAAGCTCATTCTGTTAGTACAAACCTTGTCATATAATGATGATGATGAAGCAACGAATATATGATGACGAAGGCCCTTCAGCTGGAACAAACCAGGGTAAGTCAACAAAGATGAGAAGACACCAATTCCAGGTGCTTCTGGTTCAGCTCAACTCCTACAAAAGATGATGAGCAAAGTTCAAAGAAACACGAAGTCTGATGCATCTGCTTCCAAACAACATCCATCTCGTCCCTCTACTGGATGGAAGATCACTGACACAAGAGATGCTGATGTTGACTCTTCGATGCACAGATCTGATCCCGAATCAGAACAGTCTGAACAATCTTCAGATAACATTCCAATGCAGATGAATGGGCACGTCTCTGAACTGAGACACTGATAACCCTACATTCCCAAGTGTCGACCACTATGTTGGTTTAAGCCTATCGGAATGGTCGAAAGAGACCCACTACGCCTGAACCAGAATGGACTCATTCCCCCGAATGGATTTCCGAACCAGGAGAATAACTGGCAAATACATACACCACAACGTATCAAGTTCCCACAGAGAACAAGCTTCAAAGGAAGACGCATGATATTGGGTCATTCATCAAATGGTTCTGCAGACGAACAGGAAAGAAGAAGCTCTGCAAAGCTAATTTAGAAGATGTGGACAGTGAAACATTTTGACAGAGAGGATAATACTAGGTGATATAATGAGGAAACTAAGCCTGATCAGGAAGAAATAAATTAAGTAAAAGATGAACCAGGAAAAACCTCTATGGAAACCGAAGTTGAATCCATGGTCACTGTTCCTATCCAACAAGTTTCTTCATCTGTTCCTTTACTGATACTTCAGTCATCGATCTCTCATCTCCTAAACAGTATCTCCTCCGGCAAGAATCATTCATTACAACTTTCACCACCAAGCATCCGCACTACTGCAGAGCAGTTCAGTTCTTGAAATGGTCAAGTCACGGCTCCTGTGCAAATCAGTTCAGGACCTGCGCCTTCTTTGATGACTCCTGGATACATCAGTTCAGGACTCGTGCAAATCTCAGTTTCTCCAACACCATATGTTCCACCATCCGCAGAAATACTAGAGATCCTGTTGTAACCGATTGTTAATGAGTACTATAATCTTTGCACCATGAACTGTTTCCCCAGATCAGAGTAGACTATGCTGCTTAAAGACTGCTGATCCATTGGTTCACCTTCATCAACTACCATTGATCAAGATGAACAATCTACTAGTACTTCACCAACAAATCAGGAAATTCAATCTCATGTCGACTCCATCAAGGTGTTGAAAGAATAAATTCATATGGACATTACAATGCATAATTTAATAATGCACCCCTCCTTCAATAACATTTTCTTCAACTTTGATTATGAAGAAACTAATAACAAGGGTCATCTCCTTAAAGTTTGCATCATCTTATTCAACTGTTTAATACTATCACTAGTTGACAAAGAATCACTCATTAGAAATGTTAATTATGGCAGATCCTTCTCGTTCTCTATATACTTATGGGCCTTTTCACATGATATAATGCTCAACTTTAATTTCTTCTCCTTGGCACCTTTGTCTCCTTGAACGATTAGAATTTCATCTCCATAAGGAATACGCATTATCTTCTCGTCACAGACAATCACTGCATGATTCCTTCCTAACCAATCCATGCCGATGAAAACGTCGAAACTACCCAACTCTATAGGCATCAGGTCAATACTAAATGGATGTCCTAACAATCCTAATGTACAGCCCATAAACACAGTGTTGGTTTCTGAAGTCCTTCCGTTAGCTAGTTCGATAGCGTAGCTAACATCTAAGGCATAGGGTGTGATGTTTAGCAATGCATTAGAAGCATTTGATACAAAACTCTTATCGGCGCCAGAGTTAAATAACATATAGGCATGATGATCATTGAGAAGGAACGTACCCGTGACAGTGTTGGAACCTGGGTTAACGTCACCTCCTCCTAGTGTATAAGCTCTGCCTCTTGCATCAGGAACACTTGCTTTGTTTCCGCGGTTTTGGTTCTTGATCTTGGGGCAATCTTTCTGGTAATTTCCTTGTGCTCCACACTCAAAACAAGTCACAACCCTCTGATTCGCCATTTGACCTCTCTGGGTGAGGGTAGTGGGATTGGTAACCCTGCAATATCTGGTCAAATGTCCAATCTTATTGTACTTCCCACATCTTGTGGTGCAAGGGCCTACATGATGAAGCTTACACTTGTTGCACAGAGGCAAGGTACCTTCATCATTATTAGCCTTTCACTCTATTTATGGTTACTCTCAGACCACATAGGCTCTAGATCATTCTATGTCTCTAGTGATTATAACACCCTGTGTTTTCAAGCATTATAATCGACCGTCGATAAATTGCCACTATTTATTTTTGCATTGTATGCGTTTGCTTTGCTAATTTCTTGAATTAAAGTTTAAATCGCTCCGTATGCTAAAAAATTAGCGAATTCAATGTATGGGGCATCAGAACAATGAAGGGTTTTCATTCTATTCAGGTTACTATAATTATTTTGTAGGATTAAATATCTAGTGTAAAAGCTTTGGTTCACCTTTTATTTTTATACGGATACGTAATGTTGATATACAAAATTGTAAACGTTAAGTTAAATCGCGTACGTCAAAAATTAGCGTTCAATGTAAACGGGCATCAAACAATTAAATGTTTACATCAAGCAAGGGTTATATAATTATTTTGAGGATAATTAATAACTTTGTTCATTTTATTTTTATCGGATACGTAAAGTGTATACGTTTCGCGATAAATTGCGTTTAGGCACTCCCGGAACCACAAAAACTTTCCTACGCTTCAACAAATACCCACTTTTATACCCAATACATAAAAAGTACATAAATATATCATGTATATCTTTGTTCCACCGAAAATCATGCATTATATACAAATATATACATGAAAAATAAGATAAGGCTTCAAGTTGGTCAATTTCAAGCCATGCTTCATTATGACAACACCATACCTAGCATGCTTTGACTACTAACCATAACCATGACCATCCTTTGAACCATACCTTGTCTCTTTGAATACTTGCATGACTTTTGACCCTTGAAAGTATTATATACATACAAGTAAACTAGCTAAGTCTTACATACAATAACACTTAGTAAAATTTTCACAATATTTCTCTCTTTTGCTCCATCCTTGGCCACGGCATTCTACCACCTCCCAACCAAATCCATACAAAATTTTCTACAATCCTTACACTTCTATATACACATATTCTAAGATGTACTAAGACATTTGCAAGCATTGGTTAACCATTTCCAAGTTATAATCAAGAAAAAGGAAGCTAGGGTTTAGTGAAGGAAAGTAAGGGTTTATTAAGTGCAAGTTTGGTTTTTGTGGCTAAACAAGGGTTTAGTACTTGTACATCATCATCATCATTCTTCTTAAGGTCCATTTAAACTCTTTATGTTGCTATAACTTTCATTATTATTCATATGATATTTCTATTTAGCTTAAATCACCATTTAGGTTTTAATCATGAAAAATTAGTTTTCAATTGAAATGACCACATGGATTACTTTTATATATGTTGTGTTATTACTTACATTATGATTAAAAGGATGAGAAAATGTTGTATCATATTGTTTTGGTGTAAACATGATTATGGATTAATTAGGGTTTTCATAACTTCATAATATGTTTCAACTTAAAGAAATACATAAGACATGTTAATATTGATTATGGACTTTTAATCATGTTAATATAACACTAAAATAAGGTCATATGGAAATAAATACACTTGTACACACTTGGTTATGTGTAAAAATGATTATTTACAAAACTAGTAAATTAGAGATTTCTTAAGTAAAGTTATGATCTTAAGTATTATCATGAATTAATTAACCTTGGTAACTTGGACACATGAGGACTAATATGGACAATAGACATTTAATATATGTATGATTTATAATATATATGATATATGAGACTTGTGATAAAATACAAAAGTAGTAAAGTATAAAGAAAAGGTTACAAATGGAGTCAACAAGCTTAAGCAAAGTTGCTGTCCAAAATCCGAATTTTGACATGCTTATTTTATATTTTTATAAGATAATACATTTCACGACGATTCCGAAAAAGTAAGAAACTTGTTAAACGGATTAATAACGAAAAAGTTACGTTGAAAACAAGTTATACGTTAATAAACGAAGTCGTAAATAAATTTTTATAAAAACATTTTTATAAAAATTTCAAACAGCAAGGGTTAGTATTTTTAACAAATAATACATATTTTTAGGATTCCAAAATGATAAGAATCGTAATTTTTCAATTAATAACGAACGAGTTATGAATTTCGCAAGTTTACGTCAATTAATACTTTTATAAAACTATTTTTATAAAAGTTACTATTCATGACAGAAAGTTATATTTTTGTAAACCTCATAAAAATATAGAACTTTCAAATACGAGAACGTCCTCGAAAGAATCGTTAAAAACGGAGCTATAACGAATAAAATACGACATTTACGGGTTTTACGACGACGAATACGATTTTTATAAAGCTCACGTCTGATGTGAACAGTAAAAGTTACTGTTCACCAGTAGGTCCGAAATTCAAAAATGTCAATTTATGATAACTCGTCTTGATACGAAAAGATGGGCATAAGAAACGCGAGAATCGGGTTTAAAACGCGAAAGTTACGCCAGTTTTACTAAACGGTAATTATAAACGTTTTAACTTGTTAAACACAATTTTTCCAAAACCATTAGTTGGTGATTGAGCTATATAGAATATTATGTGGTTATCAAAGTACTATATTACTAGGGAGTTTCATAATGAGGCCTCTTCGGATGGCGTTTCGACGAGTTGTTGGATTTACGATTTAAAGTGTCCTAACTCCTCGAACGTCATGTCATGACCTCTTTAATTATGATAGCCCGAACGATAGTACGATGTAACAACTATAGGATTATATATGATGTTAGTTAATCAAAGTACATGGTACTTATACGACCTATGATAATTTAGGTTGCATTCGATCTTTTACGTGACGCTTTATCTGCGATATTTGGATTATCAGAACTCAAGGTGAGTTCATAGCCCCACATTTTTACGATTTCAATGATTTATAATTATGGGGTGGAAACATGCTTTGTTTTATAAATTGGACGCAAGTATTGATTACATGTTTGCCTAAGTTGCGATAACCCAGTTAAGTCCCATGTCATGAACTGTCAATTGCATAGATGTAGTTGGGAATTACATTATGTGAGCGCGAATGTTATTTAATAGATCTATTTGGGAAACGACCTCCCCGTTCGGGTGACTAGCTATCACTAGGAACGAACGTTATAGCATGTCGAATTTGGGATGTTTAGGGTTAGACATCCGGATGGGCGTAAATTGCAATATATATTTTAATTGCAAGAAAGATCGTCGAGCTTCAGTGTCATGAGCTTAGTGTAAATGTAATCTGGTTTTGTAATACCTGCATTTGTTGTAGTATTACGGAGAAAGTCTTGCGGTCCTGCATAATTTAATTACTTAAACCTATGAATTCACCAACATTTTTGTTGACGTTTTAAGCAATGTTTTCAGGAGGTCAATAGGCATAAGGTGCTAGGGATGCATTGGATTGCACGCTTAAACATTTATGTGCATCAAATTTTGGGAAATGTATTATCATATTTTGTAATATTTAACAATGAACAAGTAAAGCTATATGCTTTTGTATTAAGTCTTTTAATTAAATCCAATGTATCATTTTAAACGACTTTTTGTGTCGTTCTTATATATCTTGTGCTATTGATCTATGAAGTAACACGCCCCGGACCCTTATTCCGCTGCGACCCAATTTGGGGGTGTTACAGATTGGTATCAAGAGCCAAGGTTATAGAGAACCAGGTCAAATGTTTTTGCTGGACTATAACCGTTTTCAAACATTGCATTCATACAAAGGGGTTTTTATGGGACACTAGTTAGTTGGACTAGATGCATTCATAATTGATATACGTGGTTATAATATATTACGTATTTTACAATAAGAGCCTTATATAATATATACTCATAAGTTGTTTCTGCTGGTCACAGTAGTTATGTCAGCTGATTCTGCCGTTACGAGGAGGCTGCCCAACAGTTGTTGGAGCATGCACCACGTTCTCCAGAGTATGTACCTGATCCCATGGAGCTGGAGGATCATGTACCAGTGTACATTCTGGAGCCTGAGCATCCAAAAAAAAAAAAAAAAAAAGAAAAAAAAAAAAAAAAAGAAAGAATCACAAGGCAGAAACCGGGTTAATACATATGCTGTCAGAATCACAAGTTGATTGCTGACATTGAAGACGACATCATGGACCCAGTGATGCAATGCACAACCCTTCCCAGCCATTCGAGTTTCTCTTGAAAGAAACTTGTCTCATTTGTCACGGAGACTAAACATGCAATCTACTGTCTCACTCACTCCGAGTAAGTCGGTATTGAAAAGGTGGCAGTCAGCTCCAGCCTCCGATCACTAATATCAAAGCGCACTTTCGAGTCTAGAGCCAAGAGATCATCAATTAATCTCGTTAGGACACATTTCCATTTATCTTGTCTTTCACACACTGTGGAAACAAGGTTATCTTAAGAGTCCTACGCATTATCCTTGTGATATTGCCAGAACATCCGAGTGATACGAAGGTATTCACTATGAAGATGGAAATCCTGCTAGAGCCTACATCAAACAAGCTCTAGGTAGGTGACTTGTGCGATTCTACAAGAATCAAACTTGTGTCAACTGGAAAGAAACGATGGTGCGATTCTACGTGAATCAAACTTGTTCCAGCATAAGAATTGACGGTTATTGAACATTTGACAACCAATCAAAACTATCGAAGTGTTACAAAATATTTTCATAATTAACACTTAGACTGATTTTTCAAATCAATTTTCTCTTTATTGCTAACTGTTTCATTACAGGATCATTTAAAGATGGAGATGGAGATGGAGATACCCAGTTCCAGTAATGTCAAGTTAATAACCGAATGCTCAGACACGACCTACACTTGTTATGAAGTTATGAAAGATCTCATAAAGGTGTCAAAGCTTCCGCAAACTCTGATATCATATTCTTCTTCACAAGTGCACAAGATGGCAATAAATTACTAGATGATGAGAGATTAAGTTTGGCTGATGATCTCAAGAAAGCTCATGATCAAAATCAAAACAAGTCAAAGTGAACAAGCTCAATTGTTATCTAAAGATCACTACAACAAAGTACTAGATGTAACATGAAGAATCAAAAGACTGCAAGCTGTAAGAGCTTAAGTCTAGTGTTTTCAAGGGTGACCTCCCTTAGGGGGAGATTGTTAGATATGAGTAAAAGACTCGGTCACCCCGTATATTTATTGTTTATAATAGTTTGTAGTTTAATAGTTAATCGTATGTCTTTTAGTTTTAAGCCGGGTACTAATACCTGGTATTTTGTAAAAACTATATAAGCCTCTTCTAACTTTGGAAGAGGCAAGCTAGTCAATTTCATTTTCACTTTAAACACATACACTCTCTCTCTAAAATATCTCTTTATGTGTTTCTCTCTCTAGAAACTAGCCCAATCACAAGAATCATCACCCGTGTTATGAATTAAACGATCCTACACAGTTTATTGTTTCATTAATATTCTTCTAAGTATTAAAGAGTATATTCCACATACTCTTTAGTATTCACAAAGTTTCTATCATAGTTGTTTTAGTTTAGCTTTGGCTTCCTTTAGACTTGTATCCCTCTGGTTGTGAGGTGCTGATTGTAATAAATTCTAGACTATGTAACGTGGTTCAACCTGTTTTGACACAAGTTCCATACTTGTTGTCGGAGGATGTTGTAACACTTTTTTAATGCATATTAGTTTTCTCTATATTGACGCTGATGACATCAAATAACGTCACATTTATACCATCATTTATCCCAAATAAGTTAACCACTTTTGTATAATTATTGCAAGAATGTGTACTTAATTGTTTAAAAGTGTTATTTGCAGTAATTGAGGAGTGATTTGTGAAGACATGCTAAAAGGCGCATATTTTAGAGCTAAAACGAAGACATTTGAAGATTAACCCATTTTGGCCAATACGCCATATCCAGGAAAAGAGATATGGCGTATCAGCGCCCAGTCTTCACAAGAAAATGCGTATTTACAATTCCCAATACGGCGTATACACCTTCTACCATATGCCGTATCCATGAAGATAATTGTTCAAAGATATGAAGATATTAGTATTTTAGGAATGTATATTATACTGATCTTAAACTTTGCGCGCACTCCAAGGGATATACCCTAATACGCCGTATTGGCCTAGCCCAATACGACGTATCCAGCATTTTTTAAAGGTTATAAATAGAAGACTCAAAAACGAGTTTTCGGTGTGCATTATCATATTCCTTATACCATACTCACAAAAGACGAATTTTAGAAAGAGAAGAAGAGCCACCAAGGTCAAGCATCGATCACGAATCCATAAAAGACATCGTGTAATTTTTACTCTCTTAATTGTTTGATTTTAATTGTTTGATTACGGTTGTATAATTACAATGATTGTAGGCTAATACCCTTGGGTATTAGCTATCTTAATGAAAGTTCAATCTTTGGTTTGTTTTAAAAATCGTTTTCTTAATTAATTGTTGATTGTTTAATTATGTTTATCACCTAATACTTGTTTATGTGCTTGAATATGCGACCTATCATTCAACCGGGTCTAGTGATACCTAAAAAGTAATCTAGATACTAGGATAACTCTCCATATCGTGTTTTATATTAATGGACCAATAGGATCACAAATAACGTTCTATCTTTACCTTTGAATTATGAGCTTAATTGGACCGGTAGGTGACCCGTAATGTTTTAGCAATCATGTTCTTAATTAATTGGTAAAGAGTCGAATAATGGACTACCAGTATATAAAACACCGTCAAGTAATAAGTAGGTAAAGTTCTGATAGGCTAGGGTTTTAACAAGATCACCACTGCTTTGATTCCCTAAGATAGATTATAATTAAACTAAAGGATGCTTTATGCGGATGTGTTAATTGTGACAGGATTAATCGTGTCTAGGTCTTGGGATGATGTCCCGCCTAAGTCTTAAGAATGATATTCCGCTTCGAGATAAGTAAATCATTGCAATAAAACAAACAAACCAATGTTGAACTAGATTTAATATGGCTAATACAGTTTTCTATCATTTGGCTTGTATCGCTTTTCTATCTTCTGATTTTCTTCTTTTGCGTTTATTATGTATTGAATTGATATTTGTCACCACTAAACCTGTGCCAGTCTCTCAGGCTAAAAATCCCCCATATCTGTTAGAAGCGTATATAGCATAGGGTTAACAAGTAATTAAAATCAACTTAACTAGAGTAATAAAATACTGATGGATTATAAGGTTAACAACCTTGCTCTTAGTGTTCGACACCCTACTTACCACGAAACTCCACCCGATCGGGTACACTGCCCGTTAAAGTGTTGTTTTAGGATAAGTCAGCTAAATATAAATGTAAAACTTGGTAATTAATAAATTGACCCTACACGACAGCACATCAAGTTTTTGGCGCCGTTGCCGGGGAGTGAAGTCACGCCTCGTGTTTTCGCCGTAGTCGGGGTGTGACATTGTATGATATTTGGTGGCTAGTGAATAACATGGATTGATTTGGTCAAACTAAGACACACGAAACCAACTTGTATGATATTTGGTGGCTAGTAAATAACAAGGATTGATTTGGTCAAACTAAGACCTTTCCCAGCGCAATGAGCTGTCTTATCATTCAAAGATATGCTCTCAACTTTAAAGTTGACCATGGGTATATTTTTAAGATGGTTCAAGCGATATCACAAGTTACATTATACAACATTTTACTGTTTCCTTAGTCATTCCATGTTAAAAAAAAGCAAATACATCAAAGTTGTACTAGAACTGGAGGGTTGAGCCAGGCCAAGGCAATAGTGTAACACCAAGGAGACTTATAAAGACCCTAATAGCAAGCTATTATGGTGGACCTTTCTCTATAATAATATGAGTAAGATTAAGTGAGCCGATGGCTCACATATCAGATATTAATTAAACAGATAAGAACAGATACTACACTTGAACCTAGCCAAAAGGCTGAGAAAGGTATGCCTTGTTTCTCATTGGGCCTTGGTTTTTGTAGCACTCCTCTGACTTGGTTTCTTTTGTTAGGCGATGTGGGATGCATACCAACTAACAATTCCTTCCACTAGAACTACATCGCCATTAAATAGAAGTTTCATTCAATGTTGTGTGTCTTGACTATTGAAATCTTCAAATGCATAAACACTCGAACAACATAAAGAAGGTAAAGAGATTTCTAAACTTTACATACCACTGTCTACTTCAAACAAGCTACTCAGGTCCATGAGTCTCTTTATATCATTTGCAGTCACCTTGGTCGACTCTACTTTGGTGACTTCAAATGCTGCATTTCACTACCAGTTGTTACTCATGAATTTGAGAAATTTAGAGTGACCCACTGATTTAAATCTGCATTGAAAGTGATCCATAATCGATTCAGCCAACACTTCCCATAGATACTTCATTAATGTTTATCTTTAACTAATAAAATTTACTACATTATTGAATTAAAGAAGATACCAGTAATTAATGCCAGTGATGCATCTATCAAGTGGTGGTTTCGTGATGGATCCAAAATCCATGAGCCGTTGACCTATCAAAATAGAACGATTTCAGTGATAAATTTTTCCTTGTGCAGATTATGTGATACATTCTTATGAAATTGATTTTTGTATCCTGAATGATAAAGTAAATTTATTGGCTGCCATTTTTTTGACACGCGTAAATTTGTTTAATATTATGTTTTACAATACCATGTTAAAAACTAAGCATGAGATGCATACTCTAACTCCATATTGTTGTGTTCTGAAGTACTTCAAGATTAGTCCTTATATCAACATTTACAAGGACAATAGACATAGCCATGCAAAATGTTGGTATAGAAATTCATAACATTGGTGTGCCATAAAATTGTGGCTCTAAAACCACATCTGTAAAACTATCCAATTCCATAAGGGTCAGCGATGTTGGGGTGTGGTAGTCGGATACGCATGTTATACAACTAAGAAGTATGTGTGCCTATTGGGGGCACACACGTTAAGACACAAAGAGTACGTTTATTAAACATTTTATATATATACATGTTGTATTTATTATTAAAGGTTTAATCTGTTTCATGGAATGATTTTAAATGATAGTTAGTTACCGTTATATTTTATAACTAACTAGACGAATGTTTAAATTAAAGAACGAGGGACTAAAATTAACAAAACCTAAACCTTGTGGGTCCCACTTGTTGGCCAGTCACTATAGGGGTTCTAAAAGGGGTTGGAATTAGTTTTTGATGATAAGGGATTAGGAATTGTTTTGTGATAAGAATTATGAGGTTATCCTATTTTATGTACAACTAGGGTTGAGGTGCTATATAAACACCTCATTCCTCTCCTTCATTGACCGACTCGATCTCATAATATATGCGACACATATATTGAACCGTAAAAAGAATATCGTGTTTCCAATCCTCTTAGCCAATTGGCTGAAGATATATCACATACAAAACAAAACCCAAAACCACTTTTGTTCCTCCAGGTGATACAACCAAGGTTTTCAAGATCGGGATCCTACCTAGGATCGTTTTCATCTTTTCAAGATCGAGATCGTAAAGTCGGATCGGGATCGTAAGATCCTACTATAATGTCATTGTCTTAATATTCTTTTTAATATTATACAAATTTACAAATTATTATGTATAAAAACACAAAATTATATGAATGTTTCATAGAATTGTTGTCATAAATTATGATTATGAAATGTTTAAGAAGATTAACATGTTGTTTTTTAAATGCTACAAAACACAACCCATGAATTTGTAGTTTTTTAGTTTATGGTATGAGAAAAGTAAGATCGTATCGGAGTAGATCTTAAGATCCTATGGGCAAGATCGGGATCCTATAAGATCCTGAGCATGCAAAGATCCTATGTAGGATCTGGATCATTTTTGTTTTACGGTATCGTAAAATCGTAAGATCCTAAGATCAGGATCAGGATCTTAACAACCATGGATACAACCAATTGGCTGGCTTTTGTACGAGTGTATGAGCATGAAAATGTGTGCATGTAATTTACATGCAATACTACACGTAGGCATATGCATATAAATAAATCATGTACATATAATGTGTTATTAGTTTACTTCTTTTGTTCACTTTGATTGGTTGTAAAATCATACACGGGTTTTTGATTGAGTTTTGTTCAAGAAACATCAAACCCTAGTTTGTTTGTGGTGTTTATTCGTGAAGCAACGACTAGCATTGTTGCATATTTGTTTGACGTGTTATGTAAGCAACCGTATAGGTGATAATTTAATCACTAAAGGTTTCAAGATCAAGATTCTCATTTATTGACTTTTGTCATTAAACATAAAGGTTAATATTGCTTACTTTATTTGCGTGTTAATTCTTAATATCAAACTAGACCCATCCGATGCGTACTCATAGTAAATGGTTAACTAGTTTCTAAAATCTCAACAGTGGCATCACGAGTCAACCTTGTTTTGTGTTATGGGTTACACATTGATAAAACACGCTAGATCTAGGTACTGAGCTAAAAAACTAGTGAGAGCCTTTTGGTTCTTCATTTGGGGAAGACTCGTTTTTGAGAACTTGAAGTATTATATGATTTAATGCTTTCTATATAGAGTTTGTCTTCACCTCATCCCCTCTTTCTGTCTGTGTATGTGCTTATATATTATATTCCATGTGACTTGACACTATATGAGAAAGAATATTTGAATTCATAAACGGACTAATACTTAAAGTGAAACATGTTTTAATTAAATCAAGATTTTTGTAACACTTATCGAGGTCTGGAAAATATACTAGAAGTATCCAATGATAAGTTAAATTTGAAGTATAATTTAATTTTGTCAATTAAATTACGCACATAATTAGAAATTCCTTGTGACCTGCTATGTGTTATTTGTAAAAATCATTTTTGGACAAAGTAATACGGACATTAAACTATTGTCACACCCCCAAACGGGGCCTAGACGAAACACGTGTTCGGGGCATGTATAGGGTCATTGACGCCGTCAATAAATCCACAATGTATCTTTTGTATTGTACGCGTTTGCTTTAAATCGTAAACGTTAAGTTAAATCGCGTAAGCTAAAAATGATCATTCAATGTAAACGAGCGTCAAACAATTAAATGTTTACATCAAGAAAGTGTTAAGTAATTATTTTGAGTATAATTATTAACTTTGTTCATTGTATTTTTATTGGTTGCGTAAATTGATTACGTTTCGCGATAGAATACGTTTAGGCATTCCCGGAACCACCAAAACTTTTCTACGCTTCAACAAATACCCACTTTTATACCCAATACCCAAAAATTACAAAAATACATCATATATATGTTACTATGGCCGGATATAGGTGTAAGTATACAAGAAATATCTCAAAAATTTGGCAACTTGCATTGTACATTCACCAACCAATTAAACCATAAGTCTTTGCAAGCAAAAGACCATGCCTTGACCAACTATTTCCCTAAAATCCCTCATCTTGTCCAAGACTTTCCTATGACACATTTGACTTGTCCAAGACTTTCTTATATCATATATACTTGCACCTTTACAAGAGATAACATTCACACTTCACTTTACATAACAAAAATCAATTTTTGTCTCCCTTTTGGCTCCTTTAACCCATGGCATTCCACAAACACACACCAAATCCATACAAAATTTTAATTGTAACATTTACACACATCCCTACATCATTCCTAAGATGTCTTAAAGTGTTTAGAAGGATTGGTTTAAGCATTTTCAAGGTTTAAGCAAGGAAAAGCAAGATTAGGGTTTCTAGTTGGATTAGGGTTTTGAAAGTTTGCAAGCTTGGATTTAAAGCCTAAACAAGGGTTTAGCACCTATTTCTCATCATCATTGTTCATCATAAGGTTATCTAAAAGCCTTTATCTTTTCATTTCATGAGTTTTTATGCATATGTTAGTTCTTTATAGCAAAATCACCATTAGGACACTTTTGAACATGTAAAATGGATTTTTACTTGTTATCATTGATTTGTACACTTATACACATGTTATATGAGTGATATTATGAGGTTATAAATGGATACATAAGTGTTTTACAATCTTGGTTAAGCTTAAAAAGTGTTAATGCAAGATTAGGGTTTTTAAGGTTTCTTAATATGTTACAAGTAAAAGTATTGCAAATGACTTATTAATCTTGTTTATGGACTTTTGTTTATGTTATATGAATACTAAAATAAGGTTATAATGGAAGTATAACTCTTGTACACACTTGGTTAATGTATAAAAAGTTCATATGTAAACTTGTTAAATTAGGGTTTCTTTAATAAGTTTTGATTAAAAGTGAGATTAAGACCTTGTTAACTTGGACAAATGGACAAACTATGGACTTATGGACTTTATTATATATATGACTTATGATATAAAGTGAGGTGGAAGACTTGTGGTAAATTTACAAAGGTAAAAAGTACATAAAACAAGCCTTATATAAAAGTATACATATAGAACATAAAGGGGCTGTTTGGATTTCGAATTTCAAACAGTGATTTTGATGTTTTATAAAGATAATAACCATCTCACATGAAGGATTGCAAAAGATAAGAAACTCAAAAAAACGGATTAATAACGAAAAAGATACGCTAATTACGAGTTATACGTTAATTAAACGGGTTTATAAAATAACTTTTATAAAAATTATACAAAACAGAAAGTTTGATGTTTTTAACAGATTATACACATTTCTAGGATTCCAAAATGATAAGAATCATAATTTTTTGATTAAAAACGAAGAAGTTATGAATTACGCGAGTTTATATACTTAAAATTGTATAAAATACTTTTAATAATACAATTTTTTAAATAGTTACTGTTCATGACAGAAAACATCTTATTTTTGTAAACTATAAATAAATAGAACTTTCAATACGAGAATCGTGCTCGAATGAATAGCTAAAACGGAGCTATAACGAATAAAATACGACGTTTACGGGTTTTACAATAACTAAAACTATAAAAATAACTTTATAACTGGTGTGAACAGTAAAAAGTACTGTTCATCAGGGGACTAAAAATATGAAAATGTCAAATATTGATAACTCGACTTAATACGAAAACATGGACATAAGAAACGCAAGAAACAGACTTGAAACGCGAAAGTTACGCCAGTTTTACTACAACGGAAATTATAAACGTTTTAACTTATTAAACACAATTTTACCAAAACAATTAGATGGTGATTAGCTATATAGAATGATATATGGTAGTAGTTACCCAATGTGATTAAGTACTTATACGACCTTAAATTAAATAGGGGCATCTGACGATTTACGTGACGCATTATCTGTGATATACTTGACATACGCTCACTCAAGGTGAGTTCATAGCCCCACGTTTTACATGATTTGTTTTACAAGTTTTTGGGGTGAGAAACATGCAATGTTTTATAATTGGACACAAGTGGTTAAGTTTTATATTATGATTACGTGTTGCCTAAGTAGCGATAACCCTAGTTGAGCCCATTATCATGAACTGTCAGTTACTGGATTGTGAGCGCGAATGTTATGAATAGATCTATTGGGATTGACATCCCCGTTCGGGTGATTAGCTATCACTAGGCAAACGAACGTATACCATGTCGAACATAGGATGTTGTGGGTTAGAACATCATCACGGGCAATGTAGGCCATTTATATGGTATTCATTTATGTCGAGCTTCAATGTCATGAGCTTAGGGCAACGTAATTACATTTATATGATGTCTGCATCTGTTGCATTATCATACACTTGGGAAATCTTGTGGTCCTACAATATATGATTTATCAAACCTATGAATTCACCAACATTATTGTTGACATTTTAAAGCAATGTTTTTCAGGAGATCAGTAAGCATAAGGTGCCAAGGATACATTGGTGATTTTGTTTTGGGATGTCATGCTAAAGATATGGTTGCATTATGTTTTGGGAAACTCATGTGTTGGGAACCAGTATCTTTGTAATAATAACAATGAACAAGTTAAAGCTTCGGGCTATTTGTATCAAACATTTTTTAAATCCAATGTATCAGTTTTAAAACGACTTTTTGGTCGTTCTATATATATCTTGTGTTATTGATCTATGAAGTAACACGCCCCGGACCCTTATTCCGCTGCGACCCAATTTGGGGGTGTTACAGATTGGTATCAAGAGCCAAGGTTATAAAGAACTAGGTCAAATGTTTTTGCTGGACTATAACCGTTTTCAAAACATCGAATTCATACAAAGGGGTTTTACACGGGACATACATATGTGCATACATTCATGCATACACTACTTGTTGCATTAGTTGGTTGAACTAGATGCATTCATAATTGATATACATGTTATGATATAAATGTATATTACTATAAGAGTCTTATATTAAATACTAATATAAGCTATTTTGAATTTTCAGATTCAGTCATGTCAGATTCGGATGAATCGGGGGTTACATACACGGAGGTTTCCAGCCCATTTGAGGATTTATCAGACATAGGATCACCGAGAGCCGATGATCACGAGTATCTTGAGCTGCCTAAGATGCCAGAGGACCCATACGTGGAGGCCGCTCTTCAGGCCCCACCCTCTCCAGATTACGTGCCTGGCCCTGAGGAGCCAGAGCAGGCACCACCTTCGCCAGATTATGTTCCAGGCCCAGAGCATGCTGATGATGAGATTGTTGCTGAGGATCAGCCATATGCTGAGGATGCCTCACCCACTGCTCAGTCACCTGACTATGTCCCGGAGTCCGATCCTGAGGCGGACCCGGAGGAGGATGACGATGAGGACCCCGAGGAGGATCCTGTTGACTATCATGCGATAAAGGGATGAGGGTGATTGACGGAGGGGTCATTTTAGAGATGATGAGTTGATGATATGCATAAGGCTGATGATGATGAGGAGGAGGAGGAGGAGCACCTAGCTCCTGTCGACTCTGTAGTTGTCGCTTTACCCGTTACGGATCAGGCCTTATCTGCGGACATGTCAGATTTGGATGAATCGGGGGTTACATACACGGAGGTTTCCAGCCTATTTAAGAGTTTATCAGACTTAGGATCACCGAGAGCCGATGATCACGAGTACCTTGATCTACCTTGGATGCCAGAGGACCCATACATGGAGGCCGCTCTTCAGGCCCCACCCTCTCCAGATTACGTACCTGGCCTTGAGGAGCCAGAGCAGGCACCACCTTCGCTAGATTATGTTCCAGGCCCAGAGCATGCTGATGATGAGATCATTGCTGAGGATCAGCCATATGCTGAGGATGCCTCACCCAATACTCAGTCACCTGACTATGTCCCGGAGTCTGATCCTGAGGCGGACCCAGAGGAGGATGACGATGAGGACCCCGAGGAGGATCCTGTTGACTATCCTGCTAATAGAGGAGATAACATAGACGATGAGGATGAGCCATCGAAGGAGGATGAGGATGATGATGTTAACATAGAGGTTGATGAGGATGAGGAGGAGGTGCACCTAGCTCTTGCCGACTCTGTAGTTGTTGCTTTACCAACTATGGATCAAGCCCCATCTACGGAGGAGACAGAGCCGTTCGAGACTGATGATTCTGCGGCCACACCACCACCACACCCTGCATATCGTGTAACAGCTAGGATTTCTATTCCACCATTGCTACTACCCTCTGCTAGTCGTAGGGAGGACAGACCCGAGGTTACCTTACCACCTCGGAAGAGGTTAGGTATCGCTCTTGGTCCTAGATACGAGGTAGGAGAGAGCTCATCTGCTGCTGCTGCTAGACCGGCTGGAGGTCTTAGGGCAGACTACGGCTTTGTTGCCACTATGGATAGGGAGATCAGGCGTGATCCGGAGAGAGATGTTGGATATGGGATCACCGACTCGTGGGACGAGATAGTTGAGACCCTTCAGGGGGCACCCGTTAGTACTGACACAGAGTTGGGTCGACATATGACAGCATTTGAGACTAGGGTTAGGCAAGACACGGATGAGATTTATACGAGGTTAGACGATGAGCAGAGTCAGAGACAACTATTGGCTGGTCGGCTCAATATGTTGTTTAGAGACAGACGAGCACATGCATATACACGTCATCTGATGGAGACAGAGGCTAGATTGTCCCGAGAGGCTTGGAGGCGATCGATGGATGCGAGTGATCTTGCCCACGGAGAGGTTATGTCACTGCGCACTACCGTACTGGGTCAGATGTCAGAGATTAGAGAGTTGCATGCTGCTGATCGTAGGAGACAGGCTGTGACTTCAGAGATGCTGAAGGCAGACCATAGGAGATCTGCAGAGATGAGAGAGTTGAGGACAGCTGATCGTACCCGACAGCAGCAGCTTATACAGACATTGATAGTGATGCAGTCATTACAGGGATAGGTGACCACACTACAGGGACAGGTGACAGCACTACAGGGATAGGTTACCGCACTACAGGGACAGCAGGGACCCGCTGGAGGTCCTGCATAGCCAGAGCTGCCAGAGGAGGCTGGTAGCAGTTCATAGATTAGATCATGTTATGGCTAGTCATTTTGTATATAGCCTACTAAGTATTACGGGTTTAATCCCGGCTAGTAAGGCTTTAGGTTGTTATGTTTATTTTGTAACCTAATCGTTATGATCATTTTGTATCTGAACCATTCATGTATGTTTTCCAATTTATATATGGAATGGTTGTATTATGTCACGTCTGTAATCGAATTTGTTTATGAATGAATGTCGATTTGGTTATATCATTGTTGATTACAATTCAGTTGTATATTTCACTGTGTGATGTGATCTCACTTTATTTATCATGTATATGTCATGTCATGGTTATGATTTTATGAAATCTAACGGGTATTGTATTTTCTTGTGATTGAAGAAAATGGCACCAAAACGAGCCACAAGGTCAACACCGGTCACAACAACCCCAGCCCCAACAGCAACCACCACCACATCGGTCACTAATGCCCAACTTCAGGCAATGATTGACCAAGGTGTCACTGCCGCTTTGGCAGCACGTGATGCAAACAGGAATGGCGATGACAACCACACTTCGGGAACGGGTGGCAGAAGGATTGAACGCGTTGTTCGAGAGTGCACCTACTAAGACTTTATGAAGTGAAAACCTCTATATTTCAAAGGCACTGAGGGAGTTGTTGAGTTAACTCAATGGTTTGAAAGGATGGAGACTGTTTTTCGCATAAGCAACTGCTCTGTGGAAAATCAGATTAAGTTTTCCACTTGTACTCTTCTAGCAGGTGCTCTAACATGGTAGAATTCCCATGTTTTGGCTGTCAGTCATGATGTTGCATATGCAATGACATGGGCCAATCTGAGAAAGAAAATGACTGACAAGTACTGTCCAAGGAACGAGATGAAAAAGCTCGAGGCTGAATTGTGGAATTTGAAAGTGAAGGGTACTGATGTGATGGGGTACAACCAACGTTTCCAGGAACTAGCACTGCTGTGTGTTAGGATGTTTCCTAAGGAGTCTGACAAGATTGAATGGTATGTCGGCGGATTGCCCGACATGATCCACGGAAATATTGTAGCATCAAAGCCAAAAACCATGCAAGAGGCTGTTGAAATGGGCACTGAAATAATGGATAAGAAAGTCATCACCATTGCTGAAAGACAGGCTGAGAACAAAAGGAAATTTGAGAACACTTCCAGAAACAATCAAAACCAACAACCACAGAACAAGAGACAGAACACTGGCAGGGCCTATACTGTAGGGACTGGTGAAAAGAAGCCATATGGGGGATCTAAACCCCTATGCGCTAAATGAAACTATCACCACGACGGTCCGTGTGCTCCAAAATGCCACAAATGCAACAAAGTTGGCCATTTTGCTCATGACTGTAGGAGTGCGGGAAATGCCAACAATGCTAACAATCAGAGGGGCACTGGGTCAGGCCAGAAACCTACTTGTTTCGAGTGTAGAGTTCATGGACACTTTAAGAGGGAATGTCCAAAGCCGAAGAACAACAAAAACCGTGGAAATCAAGTTGGTAATGACATGGCTCCAGCCAGAGTGTATGCAGTAGGACATGCAGGGACAAACCCAGATTCTAATATCGTGATGGGTACGTTCCTTATCAACAACCATTATGCTTTTATATTATTTGATACCTGGTGCTGCACCTGTAGCTCGGGCGCCTTATCGATTGACACCTTCTGAAATGAAAGAGTTGTCGGAGCAACTAAAAGAACTATCTGACAAAGGCTTTATAAGACCTAGTTCCTCACCCTGGGGAGCTCTGATCTTGTTCATCAAGAAGAAAGATGGACCATTCCGGATGTGCATTGATTATCGTGAATTGAACAAGCTAACAGTTAAGAACTGTTATCCGCACCCAAGAATTGATGATGTTAGCCTTAAAATATGGTGACATACATGGAATTACAGTAGTTTATTTATAGCGTGACACGTAGGGACTAATAATGACGATACGAGGCTCGTCTACACATTATCTCGTACTCCAAAACACAAGAATACATGCTAAAAGGGTGTCCAGTCTTTTTGGCACATGTCACCACAAATGAGATTGAAGACAAGTCGGAGAAGAAGCGACTTGAGGATGTACCAATAGTTCAAGATTTTCCTGAAGTATTTCCTGAGGACTTGCCGGGTCTTCCTACGACTCGACAAGTGGAATTCCAAATCGATTTGGTACTTGGTGCTGCACCTGTTAGCCGTGATATTTAGTAAAGTGATGGTCATTAAACAATCCCGAGCCTTGTATAGGAAACGTATTGTTTCGGAATTGTAGTAAGCTAGTTAGGTCCTATTTGTCGGCTCAATCCGAGACCATTTGTTCATGTACTAACTGGCCCAAACTCAAAGCCAACAAGTATAGTTCCATTCCATGGAACTATTTAAAGAAAGCCCTCTCACAAGTGTGGAGAGGGTGTTGTTGCTTCTCATTGTAATGGTGGACTGGATTTACTGTCGAAAGGCTATGTATGAATGATTATATTGGTGGTCATCCATCTTCTGCTTCTCTGCTCCAGCAACACAGCACCAGACAACCAACCAAATTCATCTCCAAGCTACCAATTTGTCCAAATTCTTCACTAGGATGATGACGAGCTCGAAACCACAACAACATGGTCAGCATCAACCCGCAACAATTGCTGTGAAAATTTTCCAAATGCTATGTCGAATGAAATTATGTTTGTCAATCCCTTTGCTACCTTCCACAATTGATGCAACGTAGCACGCATTCCAAGGAATTCACCCAATACGCCGTATTGACCTCACTCAATACGGCGTATCCACTCATTTTTAGAGACTATAAATAGAAGACTCAAAAACAAGTTTTTAGTGTGCTTAATCATATTCTCTATACCATAAACATAAAAGTTGATTTTTTGAAGAGACGAAGAGCAATCAAGGTCAAGCATTGATACTAATTCCCTAGAAGACACCGTGTAATTCATATACTCTTGTAATCATTCAATTTTTAGTATCATTCGTTAAGTCGGTTAGTTTACCTTGGTTGTTTGATTATACTTGTATCATTACAATGGTTGTGGGCTAATACCCTTGGGTATTAGCCATTTTAATGAAGATTCAATGTTTGGTTTGTTTAATCCTGATTGCTTACTTTATCATTGATTGTTTAATTATGTTTATCATTTCATACTCGTTTATGTGCTTGAATATGCGACCCATCATTCAATTGGTAAAGACCTAGACAGTGGACTACTAGTTTATAAAATGTCATCAAGTAGTAAGTGGGTAAAGTCCCGATGGGCTAGGGTTTAACAAGATCACCATTGCTTTAATCCCTAATATATATTATAATTAAACTAAAAGGATGCTTTATGTGGATGCATTAATTGTGATAGGATTCAACGTGTCTAGGTCTTAGGAAGAAGTATCGCCTAAGTCTTAAGAATGATATGCCGCCTCGAGATAAGCACTCATTGCACTAAACAAATAAACCAGCATGTAATCAGATTTAATATGCCTAATACAGTTTTCTATCATTTGGCTTGACCATTCTTTTATCTTCTGTTTATCTTCTTATATGATTATTGTGTATTGTATTGATTTACGTCACTACCAAACCTGTACCAGTCCTCGGGCTGAAACCCCCTTATCATTAGAAATAGGTTTAGCATAGGTTTAACACGTAATTGGAATTAACTAGTCTAATTAGATTAAATAAATTACTAATAGAATATAAAGTTAACTTTCTCGCTCTTAGTGTTCGACACCCTACTTACCATGAAACTCCATCTTGACCGGGTACACTGTCCGTTAAAGTGTTGTTTTAGGATAAGTCGGCTAAATATAAACTTAAAACTTGATAATCAATAAAGACAACCTACACGACAACACATCTGTTAGCCTTAAAATATGGTGACATACATGGAATTACAGTAGTTTATTTATAGCGTGACACGTAGGGACTAATAATGACAAGCTATGATAGTTATGTGTCACTAGGACTATAAATACTCCCTCCATACTTCCATGGAGGGGGAGGAGTTCACATTGTAAAGTGTGAGTGTGTGTGTGTGGTTCCTTTTTCTCTATTAAACCACACACATACACAAACACTCCCACTCCTTATTTTTTATACCTCTTCTTTTTTCTCTCTTTTCTCTCTAATAAACCTGTCTCAATTTCTCTTTCACTTAATCCGACCTCCGGATCTTGTTCAAAGGGGTGTTTTATACTAACAATTGGCACCAGAGCATAGGGGGAATTCGTGTTGTTAATCACTGATTCGAGTGGTGAATAAGCTCAAATTTTCGTGGCTTATTTTTGAAGAAAAAGGCCACAGATCAAAATTTTTTTGGGCTTATTGGTTTGTTAATCTTGTTCTTTCCTCAATCTACATGTTAAACAGGTTAGATTGCTACCATCTCACGAGTTACATATGATCCTAGATCGAATTATTAAGCTTAAAAAGGGTTGACTTTTATGTGTTCTAAGTGGAGGGTTGCCTCGAATTGGATGATTCACGAAGATATGGATGTTATTTCGTGTTTTATACTCATCTAACCACTTAGTATTGAGCCCCTATAGCTTATTTGAGAAGTGAAATAGCTTATTTGGCTTATTTTGCAAAATTCGTTCTTGATGTTCTTCGCGGCGGTTTGATTAGAATATTATATTCTTGGTGGCGGTTTGACAAAAGAAGGGGACAAGATCCGTGTTTTAAGGAAAAGTAACACGGCGGTTTGACCAAGTCAAAGGCGGGTTGAATAAAATAATCAAAATATTAGCCGGAGGTTTGACCTTTAATGGTGGCGGTTTGCCATTTTTCTTGGCGGCGGTTTGCCAAGATTGGCGGCGGTTTGCTTAGGTACACGGCGAGTTGATTATTTTAATGAAAAAATAGAAATGTTACTCTGTAAAGTGTGTAAGTGTGTGTGTTCTCTCTCTAACACATACAACTTCCCATCTCTTATTCTTTTTCTCTCTAATAATATGGATACTTTTCTTTTCCATTTTACCAAGCCTCCGGATCTTATGTTATAAGGGTGAATATTGTTAACAATTGGCACCAGAGCATAGGGGGAATTCGTGTTGTTAATCACTGATTCGAGTGGTGAATAAGCTCAAATTTTCGTGGCTTATTTTTGAAGAAAAAGGCCACGGATCAAATTTTTTTTGGGCTTATTGGGTTGTTAATCTTGTTCTTTCCTCAATCTACATGTTAAACAGGTTAGATTGCTACCATCTCACGAGTTACATATGATCCTAGATCGAATTATTAAGCTTAAAAAGGGTTGACTTTTATGTGTTCTAAATGGAGAGTTGCCTCGAATTGGATGATTCACGAAGATATGGATGTTATTTCGTGTTTTATACTCATCTAACCACTTAGTATTGAGCCCCTATAGCTTATTTGAGAAGTGAAATAGCTTATTTGGCTTATTTTGCAAAATTCGTTCTTGATGTTCTTCGTGGCGGTTTGATTAGAATATTATATTCTTGGTGGCGGTTTGACAAAAGAAGGGGACAAGATCCGTGTTTTAAGGAAAAGTAACACGGCGGTTTGACCAAGTCAAAGGCGGGTTGAATAAAATAATCAAAATATTAGCCGGCGGTTTGACCTTTAATGGTGGCGGTTTGCCATTTTTCTTGGCGGCGGTTTGCCAAGATTGGCGGCGGTTTGCTTAGGTACACGGCGAGTTGATTATTTTAATGAAAAAAAAGAAATGTTACTCTGTCCAATTTAAAAATCCATGGCGGTTTGCCCTAGGCGGCGGTTTGCCATAGGCGGCGGTTTGCCATAGGCGGCGGTTTGCCATAGGTGGCGGTTTAACAGGAATGCCGGCGGTTTGGTTAAAATTGAAACACGGCGGTTTGATATTTTAGGTGGCGAGTTGCCTGGTGGCGAGTTGCCTGGTGGCGAGTTGCCTGGTGGCGGTTTACCAAACATAGCAGCGGTTTGTCTCAAAGAAAACCCTCGTTTTGAACACCTAATTTCCCAGAAAAAAATTTTCGACCTTACCGCGCATCAGGTGGGCATGTGACCGACTTTGGGCATATGACCGAATTTGGGAATCTAATATATCAACCATAACAACAAACCAATCAAACAACAACACTTAATCCCAAAACGATCTTGAAAAGATTCACTTAAAATGACAAAATGGCTAGAGATTTGAATTACGATGACAAGTGATTACAAAGTTGGTTTGGTATCCCTTATTTGCGATTGAAGTTGAATTTCATAAAGGAGTCTACTTATTTCATCATCGTGACTTTCTTTTATTTTCTATCGAATGATGACTTGCTTGAACGTATACAGTTATGATTAAGACTTGGATTATCTAGTTTCCAGCGGTCAAGGGGTGGTTGGATGAAGACCTGGACAACTAACACTTAAAAGAGTTACGTTGTAGTACTCAGTGTCACACGCAGATGTCGATGTGGATAATTTCAAGAGGTGTTGTACTTCTTATACTTTTGATGGAGTATAAGGTACTTAGAGATTTTCTTCTGCACCGTTCTTCAATCAACAATAGCGCAAGATTAAGTAACAAATTCGGAGGATTTTACTTCAGTTTCAAGTTTCATATATCGGGTCTACTTCACCATGTGATCACGACAATAGCCTACAGAATACGAGGTTGGTAAGTTAGCCAGAGAGTTTAAAGGTTGAGATGTAATCAGCACTTCTCACGGGTATTTTTGTGCTATTCCAAGACAAAGATACTTCACAGTCTAAGCAAAATCTTCAAAGTTCTTCGATGACATTCATTCACAAGACCTTGATTATACCAAGTGTTCTTGATTCTTGCTTCATCTCCTCTACGGTTTCTGAAGTCAAGAGGGTAATGATTCTTTTGTATATCAAGATTTGTGCTTATGACAAGAACTTCTCGAGTATATGAACGTACACGACAATGATGCTTCCGAGAGTTCGCAACCATCATGGGGGAAAATGTGTACATCCGGGACTTAATTGACTTTGATGTTACCATGTCAACTTCCAGGGGGAAGTAGTGTATACTACTTCACTAAGAATGGTTTGTGAAGTATTCTGCAAACATGAGAAGAACAGATGCTGATTTCTCGCATGCACCCCCGAACGAATATTCACCAAGCCCTGATGACAAGAAGCAGTGGTCGTTGGTGTGGTTTGACTTCTACAAAATTCCGCTGTGCACTTTGATGACAAGTAGAAGATTGTTCAAGCTACATCAATGTTTCAGAATCTGCTTAAGATAGGGATGTTGGTTTGGGGGGAAGCTGATTCAGAAACTTCGACAAAAAGAAGTCTATGAAGAAAGCTTTTTGAGACATGCTGCATGGATTGGGGGGAAGTTAATCCAACTCATGCATACTACAATGGTTCCTGTACAAGTAAAGACACTGAAGATCCAAGCTGGAGTACAAGTTTCAAGACCAGGAGAACTCAGAAGACATCTTCAGCTTTGGAAGCGCTTTAAAAGACTTTATTTGTGTTGTATTTGTACCTGATAGGAACATTGTAAGTAATTCCGTATGTCCGCATATTGGGGGAAGATTGTTAGCCTTAAAATATGGTGACATACATGGAATTACAGTAGTTTATTTATAGCGTGACACGTAGGGACTAATAATGACAAGCTATGATAGTTATGTGTCACTAGGACTATAGATACTCCCTCCATACTTCCATGGAGGGGGAGAAGTTCACTTTTGTAAAAGTGAGTGTGTGTGTCTTCCTTATATCTCTCTGAAGCACACACACAACCAACTCTCTCTAATCACTCTTCTTTTTTCTTTTTCTCTTTTCTCTTAATAAAATGGCTCGATTTCTATTTCACTTAATCCGACCTCCGGATCTTGTTCATGTGGTGAATCTAATGTTAATAGATGATTTATTTAATCAGCTTCATGGGTCGAGTGTCTACTCAAAAATCAACATAAGGTCAGGTTATCATCAACTGAGGGTTCGAGAAGAAGACATTCCAAAAACCGCTTTCAGAACCCGTTATGGCCATTATGAATTTCAAGTT
The DNA here is from genome assembly GCA_026074375.1 of Tanacetum coccineum. Lineage (NCBI taxonomy): Eukaryota > Viridiplantae > Streptophyta > Magnoliopsida > Asterales > Asteraceae > Tanacetum > Tanacetum coccineum. Next base: position 51,787 of record BQNB010013661.1, read on the forward strand.
ATGCTGTTTGGTTTGACAAACGCACCTGCCGTATTCATGGACCTTATGAATCGGGTGTGCAAACCATATCTGGATAAATTCATGATTGTCTTTATTGACGATATTATGATATATTCAAAGAACAAGCAAGAGCACGAAGAGCACCTTAAGCTAATCTTAGAATTGCTTAAGAAAGAGGAGTTGTATGCCAAATTTTCCAAGTGTGAATTTTGGATTCCCAAAGTACAGTTCCTTGGTCACGTGATTGATAGTGAGGGCATTCACGTGGATCCCGCCAAGATCGAATCCATTAAAGATTAGGCATCTCCTAAGTCGCCAATGGAGATTCGTTAATTTTTAGGTCTTGCTGGGTATTATCGGAGATTCATTGAAGGGTTTCGAAGATCGCCAAATCGATGACCAAGATCACCCAGAAGAAGGTCAAGTTTGAGTGGGGTGATAAACAAGAAGCAGCTTTTCAACTGTTGAAGCAGAAGTTGTGCAGTGCACCAATCCTGGCCTTACCTGAAGGAAGCGAAGATTTTATCGCATACTGCGATGCTTCAAAGAAGGGTTTGGGTGCTGTGTTAATGCAAAGAGAAAAGGTGATTGCTTATGCATCACGCCAACTGAAGATTCATGAGAAGAATTATACGACTCATGATTTGGAACTTGGAGCAGTAGTGTTCGCTCTCAAGATTTAGAGGCACTACCTGTATGGAACCAAGTGCACAGTGTTCACTGATCATAAGAGCTTACAAAACATTCTTGATCCGAAGGAGCTGAACATGAGGCAACGCCGATGGTTCAGTGATTACGATTGCGATATTCATTATCACCCGGGGAAAGCAAATGTCATTGCCGATGCTTTGAGCAGGAAAGAATGAGAACCACCCTTAAGAGTTCGAGCTTTAGTCATGACTATTGGCTTGGATCTTCCCAAACAAATCTTGAATGCTCAGACTGAAGCACGAAAACCAGAGAACATCAAGAACGAAGATGTTGGAGGCATGTTGGTTGAAAATTCTAAGGATCCAGAGAAACTCAGAATAGAAAAGTTAGAACCCCGTACGGATGGAACTCTATGCTTCAATGGCAGGAGTTGGTTAGCACGTTATGGCGACTTGAGGACTGTGATTATGCACGAGTCCCATAAGTCAAAATACTCTATTCATCCGGGTTCCGACAAGATGTACCAAGATATGAAGAAGCTATATTGGTGGCCGAATATGATTGTGATTTTCTTGCAGAGGAAGAATAAGAGTAAATTTTGACCCCGAATTCCGCAGCATGTTGAGCTCTAGCTTGTTCCTTAACTTTTTAGGCTAAGCGTTCGCTAATTTCGCGAAAACGAGAAACGACAAAAAAATGATAGAGGTAAGTATGAGGTAGGAGGATAAACAAAGATTATTTGGAAATCTTAAGAGCTCATGTATGTAACTTGTTGCTTTTTTCTCCATAAGTCTTACGGATTAATATACGTGCTGTTTTTGAAGATTAAACTTAAATCAACAATTTTTTATGTAATATATAGCAAAAATTTTAGTCTTAGTTCAAATTTATACTTGAATTTTTCAAAAAAAAGTCTTCTATATATATATATATATATATATATATATATATATATATATGATGATAAAATGATAAAAATAAATATAATAATAAAAGCTGTGGGTTGATAAAAGTTTACTACCTCTTGCCGGCTCACAACCGATGTGGTAGTCTTCTAAAAGAAAGCCCATAGTAAGAATAAAGATCCGAGACTGATAAAAGTTTGTTGCATCTTGCCGGCTCACAACCGATGTTGCAGCCTTCTAAAAGGTCGAGGGTTACAATTGCATAAATGTCTAGATAATTAAGTTTAAAATAATAAACTGATTTCTTTTTTATAAATTTAAATATGCTTTTGCACTTTGACTACTCTATTTTATAAGCTATGAATATTCGGGAAGCCTGAGAGTTTTTGAAACCTAAGGTCCATGAGTCCCGATACTAGTCTCTGTGGGGTGTTAAAAGCCTGGTCACTTAGCCGCAAGGTTGGGATGTGCCGAGACGAAAGTCGCTACATGGGATGATCTCGCCTTTAAAATCACTATTCTAAGGTGGAACGTAAAGCATAGTATGTTGCAAAAAGTTGATCCATGGTTGAAATTTAAGATACCACACTCACTTAAGATATACTAAATGTCGGGAGTAAAAGGTTCACAAGTTGCAAATATGAGTAGTGTTAGCATCCTTACTGATATTTAGCTGTGATTTTGTTTTAAGCTTGGTTTAGAGAAGTGAAAAGTCGGGAACGATGAATTTATCCTGTTTTGGGGCATTCTCGGAATCGAAATGCATCTTGTTTTATGATCCCTAATAGTTATGAAAATAACAAAAATCAAAATTATCTTAACTATATTTTATGTAAAAAAAATAATGAAAAAGAAGTTTTAGAAAATGGGAAATAGGGGTGTTTTATAACCTATGATTCATAAAGAAGAGCTACTCTTTACGGTATTCAGCCCTCGGAATCCACCCCTAAAAACCCAAGATTTGACTTAAGCTATGATCTTTAAGAACTTCCCCTTTGAAGTATAACCAATACCCCAACTAGATCCCCAATGATCCAGGCTTGATCTCTCGGATACAAGACTTCCCTTTATAATCAAATTGAATATAAAAGTTGATTTAAGTATCAATCCCTAACCTAGCTTAAAGACTAGATTCTAATAGAAAGGGTATGAGAAAGAAGACCCTCGAATAAACACACAAGTATGGATTATGTACTTGTGTGGCTCTCTTGCGGAGATGTGTTCTCTTCAATTGAATGATAAGATAAGAAGATTTATACACTTTGATATTAGACTCAAAGGATAGGAGAAGAGAAAAGAGAGGAAAGAATGTTTTCAAGAGGTAAGGAATACAAAGGCCAAGTGTGAGTATTTATAGGCCAAGAATCCTAAAAGTGTGAAAACACTTCACGAGTGGCGGGCTGCCCACGCGTCATCACATGGCCAGTGCGTCAGATTCCCGAAGTGTTTTCTTTGGGATTTTGGCATTTTAAATACTCGCACTTGTTAAACCCTAAATTGTACTTCACGCTATGTCCTTTCAATCATTCTTACACTCAAGGTCAACCAACTCAAATAGCCATTTGATAAAAGCATTTGCGAAGTATTTAAAAGAGATTTAAGGGTCGTTTGTCCGATATCAAAGAGATAGAAAAGAACTATCGAACAAGGGTATATTTGGTATGCCTTCCAAAGTAAATGGTCTAGTTAGAAACTAACCATAGTTTGAGAAGTGAGTTAGGGTACAAGGGAATATTCTAAGAATATGCTAAACTTGGTGAGGAAGTGTGGATGTTATGGGGGGAGAATTCGAAATTTGAATTTGAAATTGAATTTTCACATGTGTGAAATAGAAGAAAGGATAAGAATGAGTTGTATGCGAGTTGGCATGGATGTGATGTTGATGTAATGGAAAGGAGCCTCTTGTTTGAGATTTGAATTACACATGTGAGATAAAGATGAGGAAGTGATGAGGTAAGTTAGATTGGTGAGTTGGCATGATTAAGGGTTAGGATAGAAGAGTATGTGTGTAATTTGCATTTCAAACATGATAAGGTATGTAAGTGGAGAGGAGATGTGTATAGGAGAGAAGCTTTGAGTGTGTGTATGTGTATGTAATTTAGATTTGATTATGTGAGGAAGATGACGAATAAGAGATATGTGGTGGAGAATATTTTGATGTGATATATAGGAGCCTATGTTGGAATGTTAGGGGACAACAAGTAAAATGAGGTACAAGGTGTAAGAGAATGTGAGTTATCCCATGTGAGGATAAGATTAGGGAATGTTTAAGTGAGGAAGGTTTAAGCATGTGAAGGTTTGTAAAGAAGAAGTATAAAGATGATGGTGATAAATTAAAGATTGATTTAGGCCGCTAATCATATTACCAATAAGAGAGAAAAGATTGGGCAAACATGATTATGGGTTGGTTTAAGAAAGGAATGTTGGAGTGTGTGGAAGGTATAATCATTTATTGGGTAAGAATGGTTTGAAAAATGATCAGGGAGAATGTGTTGTATGAAGTATGGTATAAAGGTGGTGTATGGAGGAATGTGGAAGTTTGTAAAAACATTTTGTATGTGTGGGAAGTGAGAAAATCCAAAGCATATTAAACTTCCTAATACTACAAACTCAATTAGTCATTTAGACTTTAATCCATGATAATCAACAATGGATGTGATCACTAATCATCTGGATGCAAATAAGCTAAGTGCTTTGCATCTAAAGTAAATCATATTCTATAACGGGAAAGGATGCGTTTACGCAAAGTGACCTTTGACTTAGTTTGACCAATAAGGGAGTAAGACCTGTTACGTGATTATGATCAACGTAAATCCGGATAAAGGTCAAATGAATACTTTTATTTGATGGTATGTTAAAAGTATGTTCATACTAGGTTTAGAAAGAATTTTCGGCCTTAGTTAGAGGCGTTTGATAAAAGAATTGAGTTGGTGTTTTGTTGAAAAACAAGAGGATTCATTTTTGCTCATTGATATGTGTGAAAACACATATCCGTTTATACCTAAAAAGGCCCAACTAAGCCCAAAACAGACTAAAAATTTTTCTTTGATTGTTAAATTTGATCCAAGCCTTCCTAGGCTTGGATTTGGATTGCTAAGTGTTTTAGCACTCTAATTGAGTGCATCTATTGCAGGTTTACCACTAAGGTAACCTGCATTCTTTGTTTTGCCTCACTTTGGTAGTTGCATCAGTAGTTAGACAACAGTTAGTACTGCTGTCTTTAAGCTTCAATTTAGCTTAGTGTTAGTGGCTTTTAAATTCTCAAATTTAAGTAGCTTTTAGTCATCATTTAGGTTAGTATAGATTTAGGCTTAATTTGTCATTTCTAGCTTAATATCTTAGGTACATTTGCTTTTAAAAGTTCATAAAAAATCCAAAAAGACCAAAAACAGTAGTAACCTAGACTTAGCTTCTAAATTTAAATTTCTAGCTTATAGTAGCTGTTTTTATGGTTTGGATTTTAGCATATAAGTTGATGCTAAGTTTTTTAAAAGATAAGTTTTGTTATAGCTTAATGAGCTTTTTTGGCTTTACTTGTTTTGCACTTTTAGAGTTTACTCTGAGTGTTGCATTTTAGGTCTTCAAATCAAGTTAGCTTAAAGTGTATAAAGTTTAATTAGCTTTTCATTTTTAGATTATAGATATTATTAGCTTTTAGGAATAGTTTTTGGTTTTGCATTTGAGCTTAAATTGAAGTGTGTGCAAGTGATTTAGTAAAAACAAGCTTTTAAGCTCTCAAAGTACCACTTTCTGTGGTCAGCTTATTCAAACAGCTTTTGAAAGCTTATTTCTCACTTTCAGCTTACACTTCTTTTATTAAAAGTACTTAGAATTATGTGCTTAATAGGTTTGAGCTTTTGGTTTTGAAAAATAAAAAAAAGGTGCAAAAAGGGTGTTGCCAGACTCGAACCCACGACCTCTCCCACACAATACACACGTCTTACCAGTTTGCTTCAATAGCTCATCCAACCATTACTTGCACAATAAATTCTTTATATTCATTTTGGCTTTATAAGCCCAATAAGCTGTTAAGCTTATTTCGTGGCTTATTTTATAAGCTTCAATCTCGGGCTTATTTTTCCTAGGATTTAGATAGTTCAAGCTATTTTCTGTCATTTTTCTAGAATTTTTAGAGTTAATTTAGTATTTTTAATCATTTATTTTCATTAAAAACTTTAAAAAATCATAAAAAATAGAAAAATAATCAAAAAAATATAAATCTTTTTTAGAAAATTTTCTTTTATCCTAAAGTTCATAGGAAAATTAGTTTTGCTTTCGTAGGGTTTAAATTGCAAAATTTCGTTTTTCTAAAGAACGGGATTTGTTCTCATTCTCGTTTTTCGTGTTTTAACGCTCATTTTAACTCCGTTTTTGTTCTAGTTTTCTTTAAACTTACTTTTTAGTCAAATAGAGTCCATTTAGAAAGAAAAACTCAATTTAGGTTTAATTTTATAAATTTAGGGTTTGTAGCTTCCGTTTAAGGTTCCCGTTTTGCGTTTTTAGTTAAAATTTAAATTCCCGTTGTTTGTTTTCATTCTTAATTGTTATCATTTGCTTATTTTAATTTTGTAGAAGTAGAAAATCAAATCAAACTTTGTATCCCATTCAAATCATTGTCCAAGCATCAAACGTGGTCTCAATTTCACAAGTCGTTGGGGAAACGACCCGGGGAATCATACTTCCCGGTTAAGATACGTATTATATTATATTATATATATTTTGAAGAGTTTCCTTTTCACCTTTGTCCTCAAGGGTAAATTGATGATTTTCTATAGTATTATATATATTATTTTACGTGTGTTAAAATTAACGAATCACTCATCTCTAAGTCTAAACCTCATTTGGAGTGTTCCGAAATGCTCAAATATCATATGCATACCTTTGTTAAGTTTCCACATGTGTCGGGTAAGAGGAAAGCCGACATTGCAAAATCCGTAAAAACAGACTTCACGAGTGACGTGCTGGCCACGCGCTCACGCGTGCCCAACGCGCCAGTTTCACAAATCCGTTTTTCTGGATTTTGGCTACCGTTTGTTATTTTACGTTTTGCGAACGTTTATTTGTCATCATTAAAACATAAAAGAGATCCTAGTAAATGTTTCACCAACAATTTCATATCATCTTTCTAGATTTGTTGTGTCGAAAGTTGTTTTAAACTTAGTTGTAAGAAACCTAAATCTGTCCAGAAAATAGGTCTACTTGTGAGTTTGTTTTAACCATTTTAAAGAACCCTTTTGGAAAATTTCTTTCCACATCCTTGTAATATAAGGTCTTAAGTATGTTTCTGTACAATTTTATAAACTATGGGATTTTTAGCATTTTCAAACAATTTTTACAAAACGGAAGGTCAATCAGCTACTTTTCTAAGTTCGAAATTTTCAACTTTATTTTGAATGCATTAAACTATGAATCTGTGAAATCGGCCATACAATTTGGAGATGTAAGACATAGACCTAAGTGTGAGGACTTGTTTCGGCTCAATTGGTTAAGAAACGAGTGAGATGTGCTCGTTTAATGTTGGGTCATTTTTCAATCAGCTCACATAATTTTTTGCTTTCATATAAAAGAATGTAACTTGTTATTTTCTAAGTGTTTTCACATATAAAGCTTTATAAAAATTCACTACAAGTCTATATGGGTGCTAAAACTTTACGCACCTTATATGCATATACCACATGTCGTATTGTACCTAAGGCGTCTTAATTATTTAGCTCGCGGTTAGGACTTGTTGTTTCGTTGAACGTGCGTATTATCCCGTTGTAACAACTTGATTGAGGTGAGTTTGGTAGCCCCTTTTTAATTATGTTTTCCTTAGAGGAAAATGATACTCAAATGATATTTTGAATGTTTTTATTGTGTACACTGTTTTCGTATTTTGGACAATATGCGCGTTTAGATTGCAATATGTGCCTTACTGTGTGGTTTCAATATGTGTGGTTTATGCACAAATGTTTAACTCTGGTTTGGAGCCAAAGGATGTATTGATAGTACTACTTGGGTTGACACCCCTACCCTTATGTCTTTGTGTGGTTCTTGTCTAAGGGTGGATATATTCCTATTGATAGTACTATTTGGGTTGACGCCCCCTCTTTGTGTCTCTATGTGGTTCTTGTACAAGGGAGAATATATTTCGGTTAAGTTATGTGTGGTTGCAGTCACGAGGTTTAGTTGTTGCGATTGTGTGGTTTCAGTAAGGGCTTGTATATGCATATCTTGCTCACTATTGTCCTACTTGTATTATATGCACAACAAATGGATTTATTACTTAAACCTACAAGCTTACTAACTTTATGTTAACGTTTTTGAGTATTCATTTTCAGGAGATAACAATGATAATGCTTAAGGAGGATAATGCTTCCTACCAAGCCTAGTGTGACCTATGGTGGAACCCTTTTAGGTCATTGAATAATTTGCATTGTATTTTTCCTATAAATTTCATTAAATGGTTGATTGTTGAATGCATATCCCGGGTTGTGGGATTTTATGACTATATGACTATGTCTGTCGTGGTATTAACTATCCAAGATACAAGTATCCACTTATGTCGGGAGTCGTCATGACATATTTGTGTTGGATTTTCATTTAGTGAATTCTTTATTATTTATATCTATGTGTTATGACGATCATGTCTATTACATTATGTGTTTCCGCTTTAGACGGGGTGTGACACCAACACTTAAAAACACAGCTTAGCTAAAATCCCTGTATATGACTGCAAGAATTATGATATTGTCTTTGTATGCATTCTCAAGATGCACATACGATAGTGTTTTAGTTTTCACAGTTTGAGTACGAGATTCTTGAATGATTATTTTCAAGTCGGCACTGTTGAGATGCTGATATGAGCCAACATGTAGGTCGAGAGGATTAAAAAAATAAGCTCATGGTTGGCGTTGTTTGTTCTTATTGGGTTTTTAGGTTGGTGACGTGAGTCGGCTGCAATCATAGAGGTTTCCAAGGCGAGCCAATCTAACACTCGACCACCCTTCCATTTTCCCCACCAAGGCAACACTTATGAATTCAACATACTATGAGATTCTTGATTGCCCTTTTAAGCCAGTATTGTTCAAAAGCCGAACCTAGCCGAGCCGTTGGCTGAGAGAATTAAAAAAACAAGTTTATAGTTCCCACTGTTTTTCTTAATGGGCTTTCCAGTTGCTAAGCCAAGCCCATATTCGGCTCATCCAACCATCCATCTCGCATTGCAAAACAACGAACCTAAAATATCATCAGTGCGAAACAAAATACCAGGCATAACACCTGCAAAATCGGCACTTGTGACTTTAGTCACATTAAATCATGTCTCTTTGCGCACCGAAACAATACTTATGAAATAAGCACTTATGTCCACAGATTTTACACGCGTCATACAGACAAATTAGCACTTATGACCACCTGTAGCAAACCATATAAAATCATCACTTATGGTTACATACTATACTTATCACAAAGTTTAAACTGTAGGCTTCTAGTGGTTACCCACATGACCAATAAAACATGCAACAACGGAAGTAAACACATAATGACCATGTAGCCATACAAACCCTAACTAGCAAGATCTTTCCTAATCAGTGACATGCGCGGGTTTACCTTCTTCTTGCTTAATCGACCACGTCAGGGTTTTTGGGAGGAAAACTAGAGCTCGGGTTGTGTCAGGTATCCACCAGTACTGTACAGGTAGAACTAGGGCTTCGAACCTATGCAAGTTAGGCGAGTATGAAAATCGGGGTAAACTAATCGACTAGAAGTCGATTGGTATATGTCTACTTGAAGTCCACTTGGAGATCAATCGAGGGTAAGACCCTCCTTGATCGATTAGACGAGAGGAAGTGGAAAGGGTAAAGGGTTTTTAGGGTTTGATTGTGAGCTATGAGAATTCCTAAAATTGCCTTGGTATTTATAGGGCACCAAAGATAATTCTAAAAGGACTTTAACTTATACTCTAAGCAATAGGAGTTTAACAAGGAGACAAACTCCCCCTTAGGGGACAGCCGAATTCCCTTAACCTTTAGGGTTTTGGGTTTTGCCTTTTATTGCTTATTTATTTATCTTTTGATAAATATATTAACTTTATGATAACTACCGTTTAACCCTCAATGAAAGTATCACCATATTTTCATTTACTCGTTAATCTCAATTCATTTCGTAACTTGTTTCTTATTTCCTCTTGCTTGTTCGATTTAATGTGCACCGATGTGACCCTTCGGCATTTCTATGAAGGCCAATAGTGAAAGACTCGTTGTGTACTTGCACATAATCCTTTCATAGACAAACACATATCCACAAATCGACACAGTAGAAAAGAAGGAAATACCATGCCTTAACGAATCCTATAGCAACCAAATAAAAAAAGAAACACCATGCATTAACAAATCATATAGCAAACAAAAACGCATATCCATAAGTGAAAGAAAAAATATCATGCATTAACGAATCAGATAGCAACCAAACCTCGATATCGATTTTTGAAACACCATAACCCTAAACGATCACCGCCCTTTTAGATCTAAAGTAGTTAAATCAAACAACCAGTGCGTGCCATTCTTGAAACACCAAAAACCTAAACAATCGCCACTTCTTCAGATCTAAACATGCTAAATTAAACAACCAATGCATGTGTATTTAGAGAGAGATTTGAGAAACCAAAGAAATGAAAAGCTGACTCTTATTGTAAAAAGAATGGTTGTGGAATCGTTACTGGAAAACATGTGTACAACATGCAATGAGCCCAAGAAAGCAAGTGACAACTACGTGGAGAACCCACTAAACATATTTTAATCCTCCAAGACAACGGGTCGGCGTTTAAATAGTACCAGCTCGAGCATCGGCTCCACAGTGCACCCAAGCCGTCCCACACCCTACAACCACCCTTCCCACCGGACGGCTTCGCAACATGTGCGACTAAAAACACAACTTCAAAAAATGTTATATAGTATAACGTAACCGTTGGGGTTTGTTCTTTGTTCCATTTACTCGGTTGCATAAGCGATCAATTCACCCATTTTGTCCATGTGGGACGCGTCTCCTATGGGGCTGTGTAGTGGGGTGCAACGCGTCGGGATAGAGAACCAACCAAAAGGTCAACCGACCACTACACTTGGTATAACAATGTAGAATATGCTATATTGAGAGTGTTATAACAATGCTCCTTTGTTTGCTTTGTACCAAGAAGAATCTAATGAAGTTTTCTTACCATTATAGATCTTGTGTATGCTTTATTGGATATTCTTAAGTAAATGGTTGGTATATGTAACACCTTAGGCAAATCTCACATCGGCTGTAGCCTAGAGAGATGCTGAGTTTATAAGATAACATTCGTCGTACAATGACACAATACGTTTTGTGGTCACTACGGGTGGGATTCTTAAGAACTGATAGTTAAGCGTGCTCATGTGAAAGTAGTACTAGTTTGGGTGACGTGCCAAGAAGCCTTCACATGAAGGCCACAAAGTAAAGCCGTAAGCCTAAGGGTAAAACGAACAATATTATAGCATGAGTAGGCGAGATGTTATCTTTTAATCTTAAACATGTGCAAAGCTAAATTATGCATATAGGAAAGCTGTAAGCAAGGTACATATCTAATGCACGATTGAAAAGAAACATATTGTATCTTCAAACGAATATGTTTACCCGAAATGATAACTAATGCAATAAATGTACATTTATTTACTTGTTATAGTATAATTGTTTCCGACAGTATTTACTTGATATAATATACACGTAATTCAATAAATGTCACATTTAATTCTACCAAATACGTATATCTAAACATTCATGAACCATAATCACATATCAATATCACAATAATATTGTCAACAATAGAACTTTTATTCGAATTTAAAGATACAAAAGTAAAAGAAAAATAAAGGATAAAGAATATACTAGTGTAAAGACGTATGAGAAGAGAATCCCTGTATTTGAAAATCAAACTACAGTTTGCGGGATTTTGGCAGCTCTTACACGCAACAGTCAACAACTCTACAAAACCCAAACCCCATTTCATTTCACACTCTCACTAAAAAAGCAACACCAAAATTATAAGCCATTATGTAAACACACACAACGGTTTACTACACCACCGACTATCCGTCGTCATCCTTCCGTTCATTTTCCAGTTTTCTCAATAATAATTAAGGTATATCTTCATTTTCCAGTTTTCTCAATATTATGTGTTTTATGCTTCGATATAGGTATGCTTGTCTGACAACTTAACGCAACAATTTGGCCTAGTTTTTAGCATCAATAACGTTTATTTCTTATTTCAGTTACTTTATATTATGTGTTTTATGAAACTGTAAATGTTTCAGTAACGAGTTTTTCTCCAGCGTTTTGACTTTCAGTTTTTGTTTCGTTAGAAACTGTTTATTTAAAAAAAAAAAAAGCTAACTTTTGGCCAGTTACGGTAGTGAAGATTAGTGCTTAAGCTTGCTATTTAATTAAAAATGTACAATTTTCAACTGTAGCTTAAAACTTGAGAAACCTCCAGATCTGCGTATTAGCAACAATAACGTTTATTTGTCCTTGTTTTTATTCTAATTCTTCTATTCAAATCCATATGCATTTTACGAGTATTTGTTTATCTATAATATTGTTGAAACTTGTAACAGTAAGTTAACTACTACGAGTGTTATCTAAACCTTCATAACTACTGTATTATTTTATGTATCTTATATATTTTGGAACTTTTGTTTGCGACAATTATGCAGGTTAAAAGGACCGGCTTCTGATAATGATGTTGCCAGTAACGTATTCTTCAGACGTTAGCTCCGTCGTTGACGGAGCACCGTCACCGTCGTCATCACCGGCGGTGTCACGACGGAGCAAAAGTAGGTTTAGTAGCAAGCCTTCATGGCTTCTGCTATCAATTTCTGGTAAGTGACCTTTTTATTTTATTTTTAAATTATATCTTTTGAAAATTGAAGATTTGTCAACTTGCTTGAAATAAGTGTGATTTTGTGTGATTATTGGAAATTAATTTTGTAAAGTTTAAAGTGGAAAGTGTATAAATTTAATGGGGGAGTGGAGATTTGGGTCACATGTTTTTTAATTACTCGATGATTAAGTTTAGATAAGAAACTACTAATAAAAGTAAAAAAAGAAAAGAAAAAAAGATCACAATAACTTTTAATCTAGTATAGTAACACTTTTTGTTTATATAGTGTTTGTAGCAGAGTAATTATGTTACTATATGATTTAATGAAAAAAATTGAGAGTTAATGTTGTGCTTTGTGTGATTGTACATTTGATTTAAATAATCAAATATACAATCACATAAATCACAACATTAATGAACATGAGAGGATCCTTATCCATGATTTAATGGTTTGTATTTGGCAACAAGTTTTTTAAGTGTTTAGATTTTTTGTTTAAACTCTCTGATCTGAAAAGATTATAAAACAAATACTGTTATCTTTCACTGTACCAAACCTAGCCTACTTCAAATGTCTAATTTATTCCTAACAATAAAAAATAATGCATGTAATAACAAGAAGGGTGTGTTTGCGGAGGGGCTTGTTGGGGCTTGGGCTTTTAAAATAAGTCGGCTTATAAAATAAGCCCCATTTGTCACGCGGACTTATGAAGTCATAAGCCTCTATAAGCCCCAGCCTCATAAAAGGGGTTAAAAACTTTAGCCCGGGGCTTATGAATCATAAATTACATATTTACCCACAAAAATATTTAACATATACCATAAAACTCATTTAATTATGTCATTTTTAGTAATTTTGCAATAATAAGCTCCAGCCTCAGCCCATTTGCCAAACAAGTTTACAAAAATACAAATTTCAATTTCGGCTTCAGCCCCAGCTCCAGCCCCATCTCATTTCGCCAAACATACCCGAAGACTATCCATATGGGTCGTTTATTTCGTCTAAACATGCATTTAACTATTTTGTAGGCGGCTTTAATGCACGTTCGGAAGATAGAAACGTGACATTTTGTTTGTTTTAGCAAAGAGACCCAAAACTTCAGGCTTTTGTAACTACTGAACTAGTTTTAGCAACGATGTGCTTTGAATCTTTGATCTGTTTGTGAATCTGTTGATAATAGACAGTAGAATTTTCTTTGGAACACAATAAATTGACAAGACCTAGACATTAATACATGATAAGAATTTGCAATATGACAAGCATCCAATGTTCCTAAAAATAATTCAAAGTGATGTCATAGAAAAAAAATGGGCCTGCTATTTAGCTGGATGCATTAAATTTTTGATACAAATGTATTTTTCTGATTTTAAAGTAATTTCATTTCTATTTAGAAAAAAAATCATGTCTTGATCAACGGCTGGGATTTAACATTTTTTGACATTAAAAACATCATCTCATTATCAATGTCTTGTCATATAAGTTTTGGGTATTTGAGGCTGCCCTATGAGTAGGGGCTATAACAGGACACTGCAAACTGTGATGCTTTTAATTACACACTTTTACCAAGTTTTACCCTTCTATTTTTAACCTTGGTTGGTTGGTTAGGTGCATTTATTGAAGTTATATACTGTATATATGTTTGAATTATTATTTTTTTACTTGTCTTGCTATAAAAATGGATAGGACCCAGGAATATAGACATGAAACCACTCGTAGGTCTCATATGTCCCCATTGATAATGTTAAATAGCTGGACAATAAATGTAACATTAGAAAAACATTTTTATCATTAGAAAGTATACATGTTCTGTTAAGATTTTTAAGTATGTTCAGCACATTGCTAGAAGAACTTGTTACAAACTACTTAGGACATTAATTTGGTAAGAAAACTGAAAAGTACATTGAATCGGTAGCAAAGTGAAACTACATTGAGTTTTCATATTTTTCATCTTTTCTAGTCTTGGTATCATATGCTTTTGCTATCTTTGGTTGGTTTAAATATTTATAAGCAAGCATCTGTACCATGTTCACCTATTAAGTTTGTACTGTAAGTTATGGAAGATATTTCGGAAAAAAGAAATAATTGCTAGTCTTAAAGACGTGCATAATTTTATGCTTAAATGCGTGCGATTTTATGCCTAAACTGTGTGTGTGTTTTTTTTTTGGTTTGTGAAGTAGTAAGTCACTCAGCTGTAACAAAATGTTGACACACATGCTGTGTTTAAAAAAGCGCCCGTGAGGTGTGAGGCGTGCCGAGTCAGTGGGGTCATCACATCGGGACCCTTGATGCGCAGCCATTACATAAGGCGATTGGAGGCGGTGCTTTTTGGTGCCTTTGAGAAGCGCTTTTTGACGCCTCATGTGTTTATGGGTCTAAAAATGACATTTAAACTAAAAGGGTTTAAATGGACTTTTATTAGCGATATGAAATCGCAAACTTTGAGAATGAATGGGGAATGAATCGTTGTTATTGTTTTTAAATTTCTTCTTGATCTGTTTTAATATATGAATTATGCTTTCTAACAAAGTTAGAATCGTTTTGTACATAGTAAGCGCCTCACCTACGAGAGGCGTGCGCTTTTGCCTCATCGCCCCGCGCTTCGGATTTTTGACCCTTAGCGCAACGGAGCGCTTCTCGCTTTTTAAAACCCAGCTGCACACATGTTTAATCATAAAATTTAGTAAAAAAATTTTAGCCTTAACATTCACTTATTTACCTTTGTTCAATTTTTTTCTTCACAAAAGATCAAGCTAGTACTTGAGCTCACAAGATTTGAGCTGTGTCTAAAAAATACGGATATGAGACGTTGGAAAAAGCAATTATTCTTTTACCTGCTGGTGAAGAATCTTTTGTGTATGAAGCTTAGTTTTGAAATAGATTTTGGAGGGATAGGTTACTCTGCTAGACTCTGTACCCAAAAGATTTTTATTTTTATGTCTAGTCACTTTCACCCTTTTCTTTCTTTTCAAACACCAAAAGTAACTCACTCCTAGAATTCATTCAGAACTAGCTGACAAATATTCGAAAGTTACATTAATGTTCTTGTCTTCTTTGGTTTCAAAATTTGAAATGAACTTTTTTATTTTTTGTTCTTTTGCTTTAAAGTGAGGTTGTTACTTGGAATGAAAAAGTAGCTACTAAAAATAGCTGAACATAATAGGAAGATGTGAAACAACATAAAAAAACATAACCAAAGCCTGAATCTTAATAGATTCAAATTATGTTTTTATGTTTTATTTTACATGCTCGTGTAATGCAGATGAGCTTGGTTCATGACATTTCTTAACATGTCGCCTAGTTCTGAGATTTTAGAAATGTGATACCGATATTAAGATTCCAATTAGCATTAGACAAATTAGTTTCATTAGTTAATAAGTTTGGCTGTATGTTTCAGCCCGACCTAATTTTGTGGATGGGCCTAGAGTTCTATCTTTTAAGGATTTTCATGTTTCTTTGTACTTGATATATAGTACTTCTAAATTTACTAAGCTCGTGACTTTACTGGGTTTTAAGTACTCCGTATTACTTTTAACAACATAACAACTGCGGTATCAATATATTTCATTTGGATGAAATGCAGACATTGAGGATAAAGTACAAGCAATTAACACAGAAAACAAGCCGGACACATTTGGGGAACGTGCAGACTTCTACTACCGGAAGCGCCCAGAACTCCTTGCTTTAGTTCAAGACCTTTACAATCGTTACCTTTACTTGGCTGATCGTTACACTCGTACACTCTCCAAACAACAACAACAACAACTCCTGCTTGAACAAGAGAAAGAACACATATGTCCCATTTCCGATGACAGTAACACGAATGACGATGCTCAAAGTTCCGTTTCTTACCAACCTCCAATCCACCCTGCAAAACCTAATGCCTCAGAGTTAGTAATATCAGAACTTGTGATGAAGTTTGTCGAGTATGAAATCGCCATGGATGAGCTGCAGAGTTTGGATACAATTCAGGTATTAAATATTAGGATACATTGTTTATAACAAATATTCATAAAAAATTTATATTATTTGGCGGGACCACTTGCAAAGAAACAATGTATTAAATTCTTTTGTTACCGTTACATGTTACAACTAGGCGCTACCATGTATTCGATATTTTAATACTATACACTTATCAATTCATATGAAAGGATTCAATATATTGTGATGAAGTTTGTCGAGTATAAAATGGTTGCATAGTTTGTTAACAAAATGATACCATATTGCTTCAAAATTGTTAAGAAAGAAGTACAATGCATTTATTGGTAAAGAGTAAATGTTATTTTGTATCACTTTTAGAATTACATGGTAAAATAGAACGGAGTAATTATGTGCATCAGATACTTAAAAACTACCTTGCGTATATCATCCGAAAAACATGTTATACCTTGTATATCTTAGTAATATGCGTCTAAGTCAAACAGTCGCCTCTAATAACCTCATCCATTTAGCGTTTAGTAATAAGAATGTAGGATCTTGCGTTTTCTTGCATTTGGCTCTTATTTATTTTGTGTTTGCAGGAAGAGTCTAAGAAGAAAATAGAGTTGCAGAAAAGTTTATTAGAGGTGTTAGAATCTGAGCGTGTGGTACTAACCAATGAAAACTCAAGGCTAGCATCCGAGTCACTGTTCATGAAGCGTAAAGCAGGCGAGCTCGCAAGATGCGTGTTACTTGAAAGGACAGAAGACCATCGCGTGTTTGTCCTAAGTCGTAAAATTGATGATCTCCAAGGACAAATATACGAGTTGGAAAAAAGAAACAAAGAGTATTATGACAAGTTAACGAAACAGCAAGTGGAAGTGAACAAAAATGAAGGTAAAAAGAACAACATAAGCATCAACATAAAGAGGTTGATGGTGAAAAACAATGGTGATAGTAGTAGCAGCATTAGCTGGAGTGGTGAAGATGATACAGGTTGCTCAATGAGTAGTACTAGCAACAGCAGCACCTGTACAAGTCTCGCGCAGGTGATGAAGGACAAGAACAAGAAGAAGTTGTTTTGCCCACGTGGCGGAAATGGTGGAAAGGTGTCTGGTTGGTGGGACCGGGTGAAGAAGTTTGATATGTTCATGTGTGGACCACATCTTGATGCTACTTGATGAGTAGGTAACTTGCGGTAACTAGTAACTACTAATCGGTAATTACCATTAATGTTTCTATCTTTTGTTAAGTAAAAATACTCTTATCTTTAAAGGGTTGCCTACTTTTCTTAAAGAAAAGAATGTTGAATTTAAACCGTATGGTATTGTTGTAATTATTAGTTATTGTTGCAACAAAAGTAGTTTCCCTACCTTGAATCTTCTTTGCAGTTTTAATTGTTTGCTAAGCTTGGCAGTTGCATACTTGCATGTATTTAAGGTGATATTGATATCTTAAGGAAAATCATTTGTAGAAGTAAGTGCAAGTATTGCTAATGACTATAAATGAAGTTACTGCTCATTTGTGGTAACGAGGTAATCAGGCACGTGCGATGCATCAGAACATCTAGGTGTTGCATGTGCAGTGTTTTGTTTCACGTGTGTTTTGAAATGGTGATTGGGCATGAATTTGAAAGGCGACGGGGTTGGGGTTCGATTGGGGATGCATATAATTTCATGCGATTTGTGTCCAGCTACATGAGCCTGCACAAGGTTTTCAAGATCGGGATCCTACCCAGGATCGTTTTCATCTTTGCAAGATCGAGATCGAAGATCGGATCGGGATCGTAAGATCCTACTGTAATGTCACTTTCCTAATTGTCTTTGTAATATTATACAAATCTATAAATTATTATATATTATAAACATAAAATTATATGGATATTTCATAAAAATGTAGTCATAAATTATGTTAATAATATATTGAGAAAAGTGCAAATATGCTCCCTGTGGTTTGCAAAAATTGCAGACTTACTCCCCAACTTCACGAAAGTGCAGGTGGCCTCCCCAGTTTGAAACTTTCATTGCACTCGTGCTCCCTGCCAGGGAGCATGAATGCGACACAAGTTTCGTTTTGGGGAGGCCGCCTGCACTTTCGTGAAGTTGGGGAGCAAATCTGCAAATTTGAAAAACCATAGGGAGCATATTTGCAGATTTCTCTAATATATTTAAGAAGATTAACATGTGGTTTTTTTAATTGTACAAAAAACAATCCATAAATTTGTAATATTTTAGTTTGAGATTCTAAAAAAGTAGGATCGTATCGTATTAGATCTTAAGATCTTATGCTCAAGATCGGGACTCTATAAGATCTTAAGCTTGTAAAGATCCTATGTAAGATCGGGATCGTTTTTGCTTTGCAGTTTCGTAAAATCGTAAGATCCTAAGATCAGGATCGGGATCTTAACAACCATGAGCCTGCATCTCGGAGATTTCAGCCCATTTCGGGTTGGAAGTGAACGTGATGAATAGGTCCGGATTGCCACATGCTCGACATAGAGCCATTGCATCCTGGTAGTTCCGCATCATGTATCGTGGGCTGCCTATAAAACTTCTGGGCAAAACTATTCTTTTTCTGAGGCTTGCTGCACTCGTATCGCCTCGTGTAACAGCATCACACAGGGAAGATGAAAGTGCACAAAACAATTATGTTAAAGTTGCATGGTAATTAAGGCATTTAAGTTTGTTTACATTTTTGTGTGTAACTTAGTGTTAGTGCAGATATGCATATCCATATTGTCGAGCTTCTAGTTGTCTAATAAATAGTTTATAGGGCAATACCCTTCTCGGAACCTCAGAAAAAGCACGATTTGCATCATC
This sequence comes from Tanacetum coccineum, assembly GCA_026074375.1. Taxonomy (NCBI): domain Eukaryota; kingdom Viridiplantae; phylum Streptophyta; class Magnoliopsida; order Asterales; family Asteraceae; genus Tanacetum; species Tanacetum coccineum. Next base: position 70,948 of record BQNB010013661.1, read on the forward strand.
TATATTCCCACATCCAGCATACACGTTGACTAAAGAATTGGCGGTAAAAACGTCAGGTAAAAGTCCAAATTTTGAGGTATGAACATGGATCTGCTTACCTTGTTCAGAAGCTGATAAACTGGCGGCAGTACTTATAAGAGAACTGCATATAAAGGAATCTGGTTTAAGCTCCAAATGTTGTATCTTTAAGTAGAGCTTTATAGCTTCTTCACCTTGTCCTGTGTGGGCATAAGCGGATATCAAAGATGTAAAAGATGCCAAATAAAAACATATGCATACGATATAGTAATATATCATCAATAATTAGTAAGAATTAATATGTAACTGATCATGTATGCATGTTATAAAGGGACAACGCTTTTCAGAAATCGCGGTTTCAGTTTCAAATTATAAACCGAATACAATAGCACGAAGTCATGATCACAAAGAGAGAATATATATCGGTAACCAAATTGTATTAGTATTTGCAAAGGGTAAATTAGAAATAACAAATGTATTTAGTCAAAGCTTTTAAACTAAGACACGTGAAAACCCATTGATGTTAGGTCTCCTTTTAGGCCTAGATGTCTACTACTCATTTTCCTTTATCTATCTCCAATGACCAAATCCACTAAACAAACTTGGTGAACCAAAATTAAACTAAAGAAAACATTAATGCCCTAACTGCATTTTAGTGAAGGTGGATAGTTTTTTTCCTTTAACAAACTTTAAAATACGACAGACAATCCTAAAAGATTAATCAAGTTGTCATGCTTACGAAACACCACTCTGTACCTTTATTACATATTTTTTACATATTAGGATTTGAACCCACAACCTTTTGGTTGATGGGTTAATTTGAGACTGATAGGCTAAATATATATATACGTTTGTAATCAAGTCATGCAACAAAAGACCATCAAAACTACTTGAATCTTGGCCTACTATATTGATAAGAAAATCAAATAGATCTTAGAATAGCAAAGAAAAGATGATACCTTCTGCTTGCTCAGGAACCGAAGGACCATAACTACATTGTAGTTCATCCCATACAGCTTGTGCGGTGAAGTTTGAGTTTTTGTGTTTATGCCTGTATACTGCACAATTTTGTTCTCACATATAGTTATCCTTAAATGTTTATTGAATATGATATATGAATCAATGAATAGAGAAAACACATATGTCGTAGTCGTTTCATTTTTATTAAATAGTGGTTTTCTTTCCCGCATTCAGTCAGCTCGAACATTATGTATAACTATAACATGTCTATACATAAAAACAATCATCTTTGGAATCTGTTTGTAACGGTTTTACAAAAAACTCATTATCGTAATGACCCAAATGCAAAAAAAATATTACGATGAATAAAAGAGAATGATGAAACCATGGTTGTATTTTATGCAACTAACCAACTTTTAAAATAGAATTCATAAAACTAAAGGTTCAACACATAAGGTAATACATGTGAGTGTCCTATGTCGTCTCACTCTCCAGCGAAACGTCGTTAGCTGCGACCGACATATACTTCTGATTAGGACTCGTATAAGCTGCACATGCAACAGACAGCGAAAGTCAAAACTATGAAATGCCGAAAACACTTAACATCAGTAAATTGTAATATAAAGTCGAGAGGAACTTAATTAGCAACACTTCTTCGTATGTGTGTAGTCGTAGATGACTTTGTATGTGAAATATATTTCTACGCCGCAGCCGTAGTTCAAGCCTGCACAGATGTATAATACAAACTGAATCATAAGTACTACATTTGTTTTACTGCTGAAACTGAATCAATGATATGTCTTAAAAAAAGTGTTATATCTTTAGTTTATATGTATCAACATGAACCTAATCCCCACTTGGTTATAGTGTAAAAGAATTAAATTTTGAATCTTACCTAAAAACCTTTAGCTGCAAACAACATCAGCAAGAGCTGCTAAGGGGTTGAATGATTTTTCACAATCACTGTTTGGTTGTTTTTTTGTGTATTTTGGCATTTGATAATGGTTGTTTGGTACATGTGGGTTTGCTGTCTCTTTTAGCTTAGTATCTACTCTTCAGCTATAAATTAACGCGAGGGGTTAATTGATTGTTCATAGTGTCGTAATTAATTCTATTGTTCAAACACGTCAGATCCTTAACTCACACCATGGACCCATGCATAATATAACACAAATAAAATTCATACTAATATTTTGTTTTTTCGTGGCTAAAGGACTAAAAGATAAACAGATTCTATATAATGATTAGTTTTTGAAAACTTACCCGATTTCCACATAGCATGATTTAGTTTTTAAGATCAGAGGTAGTGGCCGACATGGTGGTACTGGCGAGGGTAAAGAGGAGGGGGACGACAAAAACGTTAGAAATGAAACGATAAAGCTTGAGAAGTTTGTGTCAACACCTTCATTTAAGTGGTGTTTGAAACCCGGAACCAAACCCATTCTCACCCTTGCATTTTGTTCATCTGGCCACAATAGAATTAAGACGATACGGGTCAAAACCACAGGGAGAGAATCCGTTAAAAAAGTTTCGGAGGGACTAAATCCGTTATACCCGACAAACATTAGGGACGATTTATGCAATTAACTCTTAGATAAAAAAACGAAACTTCAAATATATGTAGTGTGCATGTTCTAACTTCAGACCCTTTTCTTTTACGCCAATAAGCAATTAGGGAGAAGATACACCTATGTTTAGAACTTAAGTTGTATCAAATTTACTTACCCTCTTTTTCTTGCTACATAGACATGACTCAATTTTCTGCTACCCATAGCTTACTGTTGGAAATTCTACATTTTTGCCTGCAAAAAACCATCAACTATAATGGGTTATAAAACTGTATTGCTATAAGAATTTTACATCAAAGAAACCAATAACCAACATTGTGAACATACCTTATTTGGCACAATTAACAAATAGCAGAGTACATTAAGAAAAATAACTTTTAATCCATCCCAAATATGTAAAAAGGAAATTATAACAAATGAATTACCTTGGCATAATTTCCTTTGTGCCACTTCTATTAGCTTCAAAAACCTGCAATGAGACATATGAATAGATGTGACAAAATGGGTGCCATGGGCAGCTGGGTAACTGGTCAAAACGGGCCTATTGTCACTTTTAATATCTATAAAAATTTAAGGTAGCGTAACTATAGTTTCATGGATGGTTAAAACAGGTCTTTTTATCACTTTTAATAGCTATACATGAAAGTGACAAAATGTTACACAATAATACACATCAGTAAAATGTTAGACAATAACACACATCAATAAGAACTAAAAGTAGTGTAGCTATAGATCATACCCTCTTGAAGTAGGCTGCTATTTTATGAAATTTGCTCTAAAAACTTACTAAATTGGATGCTACTACGTATTCGAAAGCACTACCTCAATAAGACCTTTAGATTTGCAGGGATACCATTTAACTCATAAACTAAAAATTGAATATGATTCATGATATAAAAATCAACTAAAACAATTACCTTATCATTGATAGCTTGTGTTCAATCTAGTTTTCCGTATTTCATAAAATGCATGCGATACAAAAGCAAAAATTAAATTTATGAACATCTGAAGCATATAAACTAATTTTAAAGATGTAATGGAAATTGATCTGAATACGTAAAGAAGAAAAATGCAATTGAAATCATGTGGAGTATAAAAAAGATATAAAACTTCCACGGCAAGCTTGAAGTTCAATATTTTCACAAAATCCAAACACCTCTCTAGAAACTATCTTAACCTTTTCGACTTCATTCACCAAACACACTAAAGGAAATGACAGGAGGAGATATGCAACACTAAAATTCACTACAAATAATTAAAACGACTATAACCATCAAAAAATCAAAACCAAACAAAAAATTATAATGCATACAAATATGAAACAACAAACCTGCAACTTAAACTTTTGATAATCGCAATTTTGAATATCAATTATTGTCCCTTTGATGTTCATCATTATCTCGTCACAAATCAAAACCATCAATCACTACAAATAATTAAAACGGCCAAAACCAAACTCAATAAAAAATAAAAAAAACAATGAAAGACAACCATTTTGGAGAAAGGTTATACCTAGTTTCAGAAGGCCGTACAAATGGAATATTTGCTTCAGCGGGTTCAACAATGCAAGCTCACTTCCTATAAAAACATAAACTTTACACAATCAAAACAAAGAAGATTGAATCTATATAATAATAAAAAAGGATGAAACCTTGAGATAAGAGACGATTAGCTGATTCATTAGGGTGTTTAATGTCTTCCTTGACCCCGCTGGAATCCTTGCTACACCACCGCTGCTAAACCCGCCGCCTCTGCCTCCCATCAGACCTAAGAACTCGGCCATTGTTGGTTTGAACGAATCACATCTTCAGTTTCATATTAAAGATATGAAAAAAGTGTGTGTGTGGGGTGGGTGGAATTAATTTTTGTAGATGTTTAGCATTCTTTAAAGATGTTTAGCGTTTTGTAACTCTTCGCTAACCTGTGCATTATTTGTAGTTAAGAGACTGGCTTCTATGCATGAGGTATGTGTATCCATGGTTGCTTATCTTGTATACACTCATAATGGATACTTGTGCATTCAATTAAAGAACTAAAATATTATATATAATAGATTGTTGGGGTTTAAATGATCATGTTTTCTTAAGTTGTCTGTTGGTAAAACCTTTTTGGCAAAAAATATTCAGTTGGTGAAAGCTTTTTTCCCTCTGCCCTCGAACGTTTACTCTAAAACAGTTGTTTTGTTACTCCTTTCTAAACTCATGTTACCTGTTTTTTCAAGCTGTTCCAGACTTCTAGGGGTTGTTTATGTATTCGTAGATGGTGATATTCCATAGTACACACAATTCATTTTGATCATTTTTCTACCCTTGACATTGATCGTTTTCATCAAAATCAGACATCTCTTCTATATGGATATCGGTCAGGAGCTCGAATTCTTTGTTTGAACCCTTGGTCAGGAGCTTATCATTCAAGGGGCATAGATTAGCTTGATTTCATGATGGTGCCTTCTAGTATTCGTTGTTTTTGTTCACTTTTCCAAGGGTAATTCTTTGCCAAAGATCCTGTCTAGCTTTATTTGGTGAATGTTCTTTCCGCTTCGCAGTTGGATGTTTACCTTTTGTTGGTGAGGAGCACTCTCGGAGTGTCCTTGTGTTACTGTCCTTGTGTTATTGTCCTTGCTTTCTGTCCGGGCAATGCCTTCTTTTTAATACAATCTTAGCCTGTTCAAAAAAGAGACTTTAGAATGCAATTTAGTAAAGATACTTGACGCAAGTAGAGCTCAAATCCAGTCAACAAAAGAGTTTAGCCTTAGAGCACCGTTCAGTTTGGTTAATTTTTTTGGGTTAACCCGAAAATCGAACCAAACCGAACTAGAATTCAACCGAACCGAAAACCGAATTTGAATTTGGTTTAGTTTTTGGGTTGACCCGAATTACACCATTTATTTTTAAAAAATGAAAAAAATACTTAGATATTTAGCAAAAAAAATTATTTCAATCATAATTTTTTTTTATATTAGGATAAAATTTTATTGATGTATAATTATATATATATATATATATATAGAGAGAGAGAGAGAGAGAGAGAGAAAGATCAAAATAAAAAGACAAATATTCGTGAGAAGGATAAAAAGAATTTTTTTTTTAAAGTTCTCAAAAAATTCCATTAAATCAGGTATGTTGGTGCATAAAACTTTTGTAAAAGAAGTTTTTTTAATTTTGAGTGTTTATACGTTTTTTAATGCGCAAAAAAAGAAATTTTGATGCACAAAAAAATTTTGATGCA